>JANHFX010016233.1:70582-82669 GCA_027560015.1 Chloroceryle amazona
GCATTTCCAAGTTAAATACGTGCATATTAATCTGTAATTGTGCCTGGTTTTATTTCCACTCTTTCAGGGTTTATTCTCATACGATCGCAACGATGGGGATCAATACACAGTACTTCCAGAGTGGTCTTGAATTTCATGCTGAGTTCAGTGCCAACACTACCATGAAATTTGATGTCATGTTAAATATGAAAGAGAAAAATGTGAAGGTTGAAACCCTTCCCTGCCGTCAGGAGGTTGAGGTTGCAGCTGTGAGGTACGGAACAGCTTGCTGCATTTTGCTTGCTATGTGTTACTGATCACCAGAACATCAGCAGATGGTCCTTGTGTGTCATTTATCACCTCCCCAGGAGTGAAGTTTATGCTATTTCAAGGAATATGGAAGAAGTAGATTCTGAAAAGAAATCTCACCTTCTCCCTGAAGGAGAAGTGCCAGCTGCTCCTGACCAGACGTTTCAGCCATCAGAAGGATCTTCAAGACCTGGCAGCTGGAAGGTAGGGAAGCCTCTCACCATCTGACTGCAGACAGGTAGAACACAGACAGCTCCTTGGATGGGCTGAGCACCCCCAGCAGAGCAGCTGGCTAACCAGATCTCAAACACAGAAACTGGGAGATCCAACAGGTGCCTGACATAGCCCAAACCAAGCCTCACGTAAGTCCCAACGGGCTTGAGCCATGATTGGTCACAGTCTGTTCACTCTCAGCATCTCATGCAGGTAGGGTTGCTTTGACAGCATCCTATTTCTTCACAGTCATGGGGAGGGGGTGTGAAATTCATATCTTTTGTATAATATCCTTTTTTTTTTTTCCCAAGCCAGAGCTTGGAAAAAAAAGTGGAAAAAAAAATGGCTCTTGGTCAGGATAGCCATTTTTCTTCCCAAATCCTGAGCTAACCCCTGCAGTAGATTGCAGAAACCCCTTCTCTTATCTGCTCTTCAGCTTCTGAGTCTGGCATAGGAAGGCCAGGTCAACCTGCAAGAGGAGGGCTAGTAGACCAAAAGTGATGCAGAGAAAAAGGTCATCCAAAAAACCTTGAAGTTTCTCATTGGGCAGTGCGTTTGTGAAACACCACCTGGGAAAGGCTGGGCAGGAGAGTTGTCTTTGAGAGTTGTCTTCTCCCACAAAACACTTTGGAGGACACTCCACTGCTTCCAGTGCTTGCATGTCTAATTTTAAGCAGTACTTCCTTACTTAAGCAGCACTGTCATCATTCTCTTTATTAATAGGAGGTAAGATTTTAAGAGCTGTGACATTTTTTTTTAATAGAAAAATATCTTCATTTGCCATACTTTTGTTTAATGCAGCAAAGCAATATTCCCGGTGTGATATCCAAAGGCTACCAGCAAGGTTCAGAAGAGGCACATCACCAGAGTGCAGGAGGGAGATTTTGTACACGCACCTTCTGTAGAAAATTTGAGAGTATCGGATGTTCTGCTTGTCTCAGCCTAAAGTCACGAAGTTCTGCTTTCGTAAGAGACACCTATCTGCATAAATTAGTTGGAGAACTTGAAGGCAAAATAGTGTTGAAGCCAGGTACGGTCATGACAACAAGCTTTTCTGTCAATCTCTGTCCATGCTGCTGAAGCAGCACGAGACTGGAGTGTAAATATCTTGACTTTAGTTGCTACAGATGCTGATCTCGAGAAAATACAGTTGGAGATTCAGGCAGGACCCAAAGCAGCTTCCAAAGTAATTGATGTAGCAAGCTCAGGGTCTAAAGAAGAGGGGGAGAAATCTCTGTATGAGGACATTCAAGCTAAACTGAAGAAGATTCTAGGCATTGAAAATGTGTTCAAGGTAAGAGACGTGGAGCATCAGAGATGGAAATAGTTTCCTATAAATAAAGCCAAGGATTTCCAGTGTGAAAAAGTGGCATGGGAAAGCAAGGGGTTTGGCTGGGATGAATGGGGCTGGGCGAGTTTTGGTGCAGTGTGTGGGGTGAGGGACTTGTGTTTCTGTGAGAGCCTGTGGTGAGCAGCTCGTCTGACCCCCGGAGAAATGGTACAGAACGAGTTATAAATTCACAATGCTTTGAACTGTTTTTGGAGGTCGGAAATAAAACACGGCACCGCAAGAGACGGGTTCACAGAACAGAAAAGTCTTCAGACACAAACCTCTGGGCAAAGCCCAGTGCAAGTCCCCTCTCCAGCTCATCCTCTTCTTCCACTGCTGCTTCTGCTGATGGTAAAGAGCCTGGAAGCAAATACAAGAAAGATGAAATAAGACAATCTGGGAAGAAGCGTGGCAGCAGCAGCAGCAAGAGGAGGAGCAGCAGTGGCAGGAGAAGCAGCAGCAGTGACAGCTCTGATAGCAGTAAAATCTGCAGCAGCAGTGGAGAAGACCACTCTGGAGACAGGCACTGCAGAAGGGATGGTGAATATTCCGACCAACAGGTAATTCACCTAGGCTGGAGCTTTTTATTTGGCTTGTAGTGAATGTTTTTGTGTATCAGGAATCTGTGCCCATAGAGCGTGGACCAAAGGAGGAGAAACCAGACAGCTGAGGGTGGCTGTTTGCTGCGGGATGGATGATGTGGAGCAGAGTTCTAGCAGAGCTTTTTTCCCTTTTCAACTTCTCTTGCTCTCTGAAGCATTTCAGTTGAGAAGTTTCACATTTCAGAACAACTCAGTTTAAAATGTTTCCAAAAATTATTTTTGTTTTGCTTCTTTTTCCGTACTCAGTACTGAACTTTTTAATGCATTTGGCAAAAGTTAGCTCTTTGTATTCTCTTAGATCTTCTTACACACTCTCTCTTTCCACAGGCAAATCTACCTGTTTACAAGTTTTGGTTCAAAGCAGCAGATGAACAGGTACGTGCATACATACACTGCCATACGTAGGCATGCTGTGAGCAGGGCATACAGCTGCTCTCATGAGCTTTGGTGCACTTAGAGCTTAGTTCTCTGAGCATAAAAATACAGTAAATCAATTCTGCAACAACTTCCAATGGGGAAAAACTCAATTCAAGATGATTCTCTGTTTTAGCAGGACTCAGGAAGCGAAGTGCTGAACAGCAGCATCAGCTCCTCCTCTTCTGCAGCTAGTGATGAAGGCAGCTCTAGAGCCACGTCTCAGGTGAGTGTCTTAATCTACAAAAACTTACACCACTTATTTTGGATTTGCAGTTATTTTATGTTTATAATGGGATAGGAAAAGTACGATGAACTAGCATATTAGATAATATATGAAAGAAAATGCACTGTCTCCTGGTTTAGAAAGGGGATTACATTGGTTAGCCAGTGAATGGTTTTTAATAGTCACTCAATATAGGCTACATTTTTAAATGGCAATTGAATGTATTGCTGTGTATGTTGATATTTTTATTGCTCAGTAAATAAGTCACTATAAAAATGAGGACACTTTAGAAGAGCTGACCTTCTTGATCAGAAACTGGTCTTGGGTATATCTTTTATTGCATAGCTCTCCGTACAAGTTCAGAACTCTACCATTCTCTTTTCATTAGGTCTTCACTACCAAGTAATTCTGGTCACATTAGCAGGACCACACAAGGCTGCTGAAAAGACCTTGAATTTACAGTAGTGCTCTAACACTGATAGGGCTGGGAATAAGGTTGGACTTGATCTTGAAGGTCTCTTCCAGCTGAAATGATTCTGTGATTCTATACGTTACAAAAAGGTACCCAACACTGCTGCTTTGCTTACATAGTTGTGACAGCTCTCCCTCGAAAGACCGAGGCAAAACTACGCATGAACTGAATAGATCCAGCGATATCTAGGAGGCTGCCCCGTGCTTCACCTAAAACCCCTTTTTGAACAAAACTTTTCCTTTCCAAATGCTTTTTAGCTGCGATCTTAGTATAGTAATTTTAATGCCTTGTTTACAACTTTGGTCTCTATTTCCTCTCTACTGATTTAAGCCTAAATTCTTGGGAGACAGCAAGCCACCAATACTGGCTGCAGTCCTTCGTGCCATCCACAGAAAGGAGCAGCCGACGGGATTACAGCTCATCCTGTACACTGACACACAACCCATGAGATCGAGGATGCAGATGTTTGTTTCAAGCATCACGGGCTCAAGTAGATGGAAACTCTGGGCTGATGCTTCAGTAATAAATTCTCATAAAGTATCAGTAAGTTTAAAGTAATGATCAGCTCGGATATAAATGGAATATACTGATGTTTGATACAAATATGTACATATATATATATTCCTCTCTGTTAGGGATCTCTTAGATGGGGTAAAGATTGCCAGGACTACCGGATTGCTGCTCAGATTGCAACAGGGCAATTTGCTGCTTATCCAGCTATGCAGATGAAGCTGGAGTGGCCAAAAGTACCTTCAGTAGTCCGAACCACGGCAAGATGGTGAGGTTTTACTTGAGTTTGGGAAAAAAAAATCACTTGTGTCAATGCTGTAGGGATTTAGAGAGTCACTTCTGCAATTTCTGACCTGGAAAAAATTCACTTCATTGGTGTGATACTGTAAAATTAAATTAAACATCTGGGTTTTTTTCTGTGTATTCATTCCCTCAAAACCCTGCAGCATTTCAGCTTGCAGAAATACCACTTGAAACAAAAGGGATGATGAATTCCACCTAATCTATTGTAGATTTTTAAATTAAAATGCAACAAATTTGTCTCCTGGTGCTCCCTAATTCATGGAGGCTCAGAGCAGAAGCCTAACTTTGGCTCTCTGAAGGAGTCTGTCCCTTACTGACTGTACAGAGAGAGTAATTTCCCAAAGTCAGCCCCTTACCTCCAGCTTCTGAAGAAGGTGGTACAAATACTTTAGCCCATGAGGCTTCTTGCCCACTAAATAGCTAATGCTGTGTGATGTTTAGTGTGAGAAAACTGTAACTGCTGGATTCAGTTCAGCTATGTGTCTATCCATATAGTATCTATTTTATTCATTCCTTCATTGTAGGAAGGCTTTGGCCCACATAGAACATATAGATCTGTAATAAAGCCTTACTTTTTTTCACAGACACATACAAAAACTCAGTTATCTAAATAAGGATGCACTACAAGCTGTCACATTAAAGGCATACGTGTGATTGGGTAACAAATGTCTACTGCAGTGGAATATTTTTGTATAAGATATTGAATGACCTGAAGTGCTGTTATCTGCCCTTAGTGAAGGGGATGAAATCATCCAACTGAATATCCTGGGGCAAAGCCACAGAACTCAGCTTTTGTTCTGCTCTGAGACTGTACCTCTTTCTAAAGGAATATTTTCTGTATTTCTCTATTTGAGCCCCAAGCCTGTAAAGGAAACCAATCATAGAGATTCCCTCTGTCAACTCACCGACAACCTTAGTGGGCAGAGGATCCTTGCTAAAAGCTACCACTGTAGGAATGACATTAATACGAGGTCACCTATTTTTTAGCACGTTAGTATTCTAGTTTATATGTAATCAGTGCCTTTTTTTAACTCCCAAAGTGTTCAAAGCAAGTTAGCTATACTTTTCTTCTCATATTACTCTTCTTGAAGAGTGTTTTGCCCATGAAGAGCTAATCTCTGCCTGTCTCTCCTCCCGTAGGTGACACACTGTATTACCAAGCCCTGATACAAAGCCCATCTAACACAGAATGCATATTGCTTTATGGGTGTAGTTTAGTCTGAACAAATAATAACATTTTCTTTCTGGATAGTTGGTTGGTTGTTTTTTTGTCCAAGGACAGATCCTTTTAATCACTCACTTCCTTTTCCAGGTTCTACTCATTTCTTCCAGGAGCTGCATATGTGCTTGGGTATTCCCAAAGGCATCAGCGTGGTCCCTCTCGCCAGGCAACCTTGGTTATGGCTCTGACATCTCCAAGAACCTGCGATGTGGTTCTCAGGCTACCTGAGGTAACCCTTTCCACTGGCTTTTATCCTGGGGCATTCAGTACCTATGAAATCAGAGGCTAATAACTTTTTTAACCCATTGATTTTTATTTTCTTTTTTAATTAAACTATAAAGAAACTTATCACTCGCTACAACTACCTGAGAGGACATTGTAGAGAGGTAGGATCTGGTCTCTTCTCACAAGTAGTGATAGAACAAGAGGGAATGGCCTCAAGCTGCACCAAGGGGGGGTTAAACTGGACATTAGGAATTTTTTTTTTCCCTGTAAGGGTTGTCAGGCCCTGGAACAGGCTGCCCAGGAGGTGGTTGAGTCACCACCCCTGGATGTGTTTGAAAGCTGTGTAGATGTGGTGCTGGGGGATACAGCTGAGTGATGCACTTGGCAGAGTTGAGTTAATGGTTGGACGCGATGATCTTAAAGGTCTTTTCCAACCTTGATGATTCTATGATTCCAAGGAGCTCCCATCACAAGGACATTATATTCACGCAGCTGGCTCCTTTATGAAATTAACTTGCAGCGTATTTCTCTTTCTCATGGAAACACCTGAGCAAACACATGAACTAAGACAAAGATTACAAAACCTCTACCACGATTGCTAGCACATTACTAAGAACTTAATAAAAAGACCCCTGCTCCCCAAATCTTCAGGAAGATGATCAGTTTTCCTGCGTGATAATAAACCCAGGTTGTAGAGAAGGACGATGGCCAAACGGCAGCCCTCCATGGACAGGCGAGGAGAAGGTGTGCATCTCAGGCAAGCAGTCTGTTCATTCAGACCGTGAGCAATTGTGATGTACGACTCCCCAAAAAGCTGCAAGCTGTCGAATATCAAACTTCATGTACGGCACAGCTTTCTGTCAGTTGCAGTCGTGTCAAACTGTAGAGCTATTTCACGTTAGTACTTGTATTTCAGTATAGACAGAGGACTTGGTTTCATTTTAGCGCTGACCTAAATCCAGATTCTAATTTAGATTTGAGTCAGTACAGCCCTCTTTTGAACATTACAGGAAAGTGCAATCTCATCACTACACTGTATTTTTGCATTTACGTTCCTGTTTGGTTTCTGACTGATTTTCAGCTCACAATTTACAACAGAGCCATGAGGCTTCCCCTGCCATTCCCTTCAAGCCCAGGTACATCGCTTTCAGCACGACCGTCCCCTGACTGGAATGTCTTTTCTCAAGCAACACTTCCAATCATTGAAAACCTTAAAGGTCAGCAATTAACTGCACAAGCACCGATTGACTTTGCAGATTTTGTAAATATGATTTATACTTTAGACACAACTTGAAATTATGTTACATTGACTTAGAAAACCGGTTGGGCTTCAGATAGAAATCAACCCCTCTGCATGAAAAGCTGTGAGGCTGCAAAGATGTAAAGAAAAGGAAACATTTTAGTAAGACTAAATATTCAGTTCCATGCCAAATAGCGATTCCAAATGCACCCATTTCAGCTTCACTGCAGAGATTGCTCGTGGAGAACAAAACGTGATGAGAAGGACATCCAAGTGACCTCAGATTTGGGGTGCTCTGCTTGATTAGTGATGTCATGTAGAAGCTAAAATAGCTCCAGGAGTATACCTGTTAATTTCACCTCCTGCACTTGATTTTGAGCGGATTATTGGGTCATTAATGCTGTATTAAGATTCATCACATTATACTTACTTAGCGTGAATTTTAAATGGAGAAGCTTTATGTAATCCTGGGACAAGGAGTCACATTTGGTTTAAATCAGTGGGCTAATATCATACCTATGAACATTTCTTTGGTAAACACCAAAACTAATCCATATTAATGAAAGTTGCTGTAAAAGTTGCTGTGAGAAGTTTAGTGTGGCTTTTTCTTTTCCCCTCCTCCTCTTTTAACTATTTCTATTCCTCGTTATGACTCAATAAAGACAGCAGCATTTTAGTGAATCTCCTCTAGTGTTACTGATACCTGAGGTCTTAACAGCATTTGAGAGATTCTTTTGACTACAACAAAGTTACAAAAGCCAAAAGGCCACAAACAGAGAGTTCCAGCACCAGCCATGAGCAGAATTTATCTCACACAACAACTGAATCATGAGTGGGTTGTGCTGCTGGCCAGGGACTGGCGAGATTTTGCTTTTGTATTACTACAAAGCAAATATTTGATCTGAAGGAATCATTTTGCTTTTATGTGGGAATACATAAAAGCAGAAAATGGTCTTAAAAAAATAAATAAAGCAAATCTAAAATTAATAACTATGTTATGTAAAGTATAAAACTCTTGCTTTTGATGGATTTTTTTTTTTTCAGCTCGTTGTTCAGTTCTCCAAAACACGATCACAACCTTCAATGGAGTTGAATTTAACTATTCAATGCCTGCAAACTGCTACCATGTCTTGGTGCAGGACTGTAGTCCAGAACTGAAATTCCTGGTGATGGTGAAGAGACTTGAGTCTACCAACCTTACAGCAATAAACGTCAGACTCGCCAGCCAGTGAGTAACTGCAAACTTAATGACAAAGAGATGTCAAGCTGAGCATGCTACAAATATGAAGACCGGCTTGTTAGGGCAGATTGGTGCCAGCATCAATGGAAAAATTACTGGTGTCAATGGAAAGATTTCTAGGAGTGTCGCTGGGATTCGGGACTTTGCCTTTCCTAAGGGCTTCTGAAATGTATCTGAGGTTCACAGTAACCTCAAATCTTTACTGCCAGAAATTCTTCATTAATTTGTTAGCATTTAACCATCTTGTTAGACAGCCACATAAACTATAAATCCAAAAGGGACTATTGTAACCATTTGCTCTGGCCTCTTACACTAAACTAATAATTAAAACCAATGAGCATCCACAATCATCTCAGCGGAGATGTTGACAAATGGACACAGCTAGAAAGGGAATTACTTATCCCAGATTAGAGGCAGTGTCTTAGATCATCCCTTAGTTGGTGAGTAACGTTCTAATCTACTTGAAATTAACTTAAGACACACTTTGTTTCATCTTGGAGCAATCGCCTCTGCCATCACAGGTTCTTCTTTAAGAGTAGAGTCTGATACTCTAAATTGTATGGGATTATCCACACCAAAGTTATTGTAGGGAGTATTCTTCAAAGCCCATAAATAGGCTTTGATCTGTAAGGTTTCATTATAAGTAATTATTTCTTTCTGAAAATTGTGTGCCTACCTGTGCCATAATGTTAGAGAAACAGAGAGAACCCAGTATTCCCTGCACCTGTTTTGTGAAGAACAGAAGGATGCTTCTTTTAGAGCCCATATCTTTTGTGATAAAGACATTCCTCGCCGCTACATCACTCCCCAGTCGTTTCACACAACTCGAGGCGGGTGCTTTTGATGTACCCAAGCTTCATCTTTCTTCATTAGAGCAAACGCTGCTCTGAAGAAACTACTACAACACGCAGGCTGTAAGAGAACTGCTGTAGGGAATACAATCTTCCTTTGAAATGTAAATCACCTTCAATTCATGCGAATGTAGTTGCATTTAACATCAGCCTGCAGCAAGGGTCCCTGTGGCCACCCGGTGTCACGAGTAAAGCCAGGGGAAGGTGTGTTGTGAGCGCTCCTCTTGGCACATTTGCCCGGGCTCTCTCAGTCTTGCACCCAAAGGGTAGAGGGTGGTTCGTGACAAAATGATATGGGCATCCTGCAGCGTTGGTTCTGCCAGGACTAGAAACTGTGAGGTGAGTAGGGTGAAGGAGGAGCATGTGTTTATACTCATTTCCTTTACTTAAAGTGAGGTTGACATGTATGTTTCCAATGGACTCGTCCAGTTGAAGATTAATGGTGTTCAAGCCCCAACAGATTTTCCATACACATCTAATTCTGGTAAGAGATTCACCTTTGTATTTCATTTAATCTTCTCTGGTATTCTGAAGAAGGGATGTGATACTGCAAACACCTCTCAAGCTAAAGATCACTCTAAACTGGGAAACAATGGGATGATTTTAACACACCTTCATGCTAGCTTCCATAGGGGGTGGCAAGAAAGATGAGCAAAGAAAGAGATGCTGTTCCTCTGCATCTTTGCACGAATCAGGCAACGCAGGGCTGTGGTACCTCGTGCTGAGCACAGAGATGTTCCCTGACAAGGCCACAGGGCTTTGGCATGTCCAGGGCAGGGATCAGTATAGTTTTCCCTCCATCTCTTTCAAGATAGACAGAAGCCTGCATTAAATCCCCAGGAACTTAACAGCTGGTTCAGGCTGGACCCAAAAAAACCAGTAACATCCTTTTATAAGAAATCTCTTTTTGCTTTCTTGTTGTTGCAGATGCAAGCATGCTGATCAGCACTGAGAAAAAAGGGCTGTCACTAAAAGCCCCAGATTATGGCATAAATGAACTATATTATGATGGGCACAGACTTGAGGTATTTATTTATTTATATTTAATATTCTCCATGGTTTAATTTTTAGTATAAAAATAAATCAATCAATCTAAGTGCCTCTTTTATTTATTTCCACCAAGATTCAGGTTGCTTTCTGGATGGCTGGAAAAACATGTGGTATTTGTGGCAAATACGATGCTGAGAAGGAAAGGGAATATCAGATGCCCAGTGGCTATTTAGCTAAAGATGCAGTGAGTTTTGGGCAGTCCTGGATCATCTCTGAAGACCCCTGTGCTGGAGGTACTAAGATTGTAACCTGTATTGCCTTTGGCTAATTAAGTAGTCACATGAATAGATTATTTGCATTAATTGTAGCACAAACATCTTATTTTTCACCGTGTTTCCCATTAGCAGCCATAGACTAAATAAAATAAAAAATACTTGTTTTTTTCCTGAGTCAGGTAGATCACTGCAAGTTCTGATTTTGTTGCATTTCGATATAAACTTCTTATGCACTGTTTAGTTACCTGAATTTTGTGGTTTCCATATAAAATGATAAATTAAAATCTCCCTAGGATGAGAAATTAGTATGAGAAAGAAGTAGTTTGACCGTTGACAAAAGACATTTTATGTCACCCTTCATAGTTTCATTCTTTATTTCCAGGCTTAGTTTCCCAGAAAAAGAAATAAAATAAATAAATTAAAAAAATCTAACCCTGGCTATTAAACCAGAGGGCATTTCAGGTGGGAAATATTTCTTTTCATT
The DNA here is from genome assembly GCA_027560015.1 of Chloroceryle amazona. Classification (NCBI taxonomy): domain Eukaryota; kingdom Metazoa; phylum Chordata; class Aves; order Coraciiformes; family Cerylidae; genus Chloroceryle; species Chloroceryle amazona. The sequence goes on from JANHFX010016233.1 coordinate 81,468, forward strand.
ATCTCCTTCATCCTGAATATGAACTTAATCTGAAACCTTCAGCCTGGAAATGACTGTTCTTACTGTCCAGGTCCTATATAAAAGCAACATGAAGCTATTTTGGGTAACATTTGGGTACACCCCCTTCTGTGTGGACCTCAACCCTGTCAGCACATGGGAGCACTTTAGGAACAGATTCTTAGATCAAGCTCCCCTGGGAGGACTGGTCCAGAAAAGTGTGGACCACAGAGGCTTAAGGACCAAGCTACTTGGCCATCACAAGGCAGGTGTGATGCTCGGCACAGTGCAGACGTGGATATATGGAAGTTTAGGAGCCCAAAATGAGGTTCTGTTGTAGTTGAGGTAAAGTTGAGTGTCAGTTGAGCAAGATTTTTGGATTTGGACATCTGTGGTCCTACCAATATCCTACTTATCACACCTCTGTCCGCGGGGCTGTGCCCCACATGCCTGGTTTTCTGGCAGCCTAAGCCATTGACAGAAATTCGACTTGCTTCCATCAGATTAGTTTCATGTAGTTTGTGTCACTTGGTTCATCCACCGGTTTTATCTCTTGCTAACTCTACAAATGAAGTCCAGAAAGTTATTTCTGTAAGTCCTGTAGGTTCTTTAAGAGAATTTGTGTTTTATAGCCTGTAAGCTGCAGCGTGAATTTGTCAAGATTGAGAAGCCAGTTGCGTTTGAGACGAAGGTAGCAAAATGCTTCTCGGTGGAGCCAGTTCTACGCTGCGTAGAAGGCTGCTCAGCAACCAGCACCGTTCCCGTCTCCGTGGGATTCCACTGCGTACCAGTCGGTGAGTCAACCGGGACGTCCAGCGGGGATTCAGTGGGAATCCGTGAACTTCACCATAAAACCCACTCGTACAACTCCTTTTTCCTCATCGACAGACTCCACTCTCAACTTGAAGGGACAGATCAGGCCGGACCAGAAATCGGAGGACGTCGTGAGCACGGTTTCTGCCGACACAGCGTGCTCCTGTCAAGCGCAGCCGTGCCCGGCCTGACACTGACACCTCCGTCCGTCCGTCCGTCCGCAGCACCCGCTGCCCGCCGGCTGCCACAGGCGGCCCGGGCAGGCTGTGACCCCACGGACACGCCTGGTGCCGACACGATAAAGCCCCGAGTCCTTCTCTTGACAATCCCTCTGGACACCCTCGGCCCGGTTTGATCTTTTAATAAACGGCTGCTCCTTAACAGCGATCACT
>JANHFX010016234.1:0-16170 GCA_027560015.1 Chloroceryle amazona
GATGGAGGGTTGGAGGGAGGGAGGGAGGATAGATAAACTGCTGGTTGACGGACCCCGCGCCGCCGAGGAGGGGCGGTAGGGCGAGGGCTTTTTCCCCTCGCCGCTTTCTTTCTGGACAGCGGTAAAAAGGGAACGGGCGAGAGAACGCGTCTGCCCGGCGCTCGCGCGCACGCCTCACAAAACCTGTCCGTCGGAAAACCCGCTCGCAACGCCTCGGTTCAACTTTCAGCACACGCCCATCTCTCTCTGAGCAAAAATCGCAGGGTTTCGGACGCGATTTATGTCAGAAACCAGCGCATCCTCGGATGCACGACGTGGCGAGCCGCGCACCCGCGGTGGCCCGGCGCTACGTGCACACGCGTCCCCTGCTCCGACACACGTCACACGCCCAGCTCGCCAGCGATGCCCGTGCGCGTTTAACGCGTGGAAACAGCACACAACGCGGGCGGGCGAGCAACCCGAGTCCTCGCTGAAGTAATAACGCAGAGTCGGGGCAAGAAAAAGCACCCATCAGGAAGGCGGGCAAGGGGACGGCCCCGGCTTCAACACGCGGCGGCGGGGAGCCCCGGGCGGCGGGCACAGGGACCGCGCGCCGCCCCAGAGCCAGCGACGAGCGCCCTCTGCCGAGCGAGGCGCGCCCGCGGCGGAACGGAGCCGAGAGCTGCGCGGCCCCGAGCACAGCGCGCACATTGCGCAGCATCGGCGCGGGAAAGGTTATTGCCATTCTGCTCCGATCGGGACCCTTGGTCTCCTTTAGTATCAAGTTTTAAAGTCACAAATTTTGTTTGTTTCTTTTGGTTTTGTTGGGGTTTTTGTTTTGTTTTGTTTTTTTTTTCCATGGGCTGCATAACTAGAATTGTAAAAAATAGTTCAACCAGCGCAAAGGACAAGCGTAAGAAACGAGCTTAAAGGTTACGTCGCTTATCTCTGAACTCTGGTGGCTGTGTGTGCCAAAAAGAGGCTGGAGAGCAGTTTCCCACCACTACAGTGTGAAAATAGTGCATTTGTAATTCCGCGGGAGCCTAAGCACAGCTCGGTACAGAACCCTGCTACACGGGGTCACCCAGAAATCGAGCACTCGCTCTCCTCGGAAAGCTGACTGCTACAGTGTAAAGCTGAAAAAAGAGTGATACTGGGACAAAAGAGGAGGAGCAAACTGACAAATACCCGAACTGTTTAAAAGAGCGAGCAGAAAACAAACAAAAAAAGCTGCAATTGACTCCGAATCAGTGTAACGGGGCATGGAGCACGGGAAGCCCCCCTCTTGTATTTGTATTTTTATAGTCTGAAATCAGAGTAAAGCAAAGAGGTGCAAAAGAGCTTGGCTCTTGCAATAAAATCAGCAACTCTCCAGAGCAGAACCTGCTCTCACCTACCCACCTTGGACATCAGGCCAAAGGGGGGCTCAGAGAAGGAAGGAACCAAATACATTGGTCCAGGCCATCAGTTGTGTCTTCCTGTGCTGAGAGAAGACACTTAGAGAATCTTTACTGAACTGCTTCATTACAGAAAGCAACCAGTGGCAAGAAGTACCCTTTAAGTTTCTGTTTATACAGCACATCCCACGTGGATTTACTGACCCAGCAGTGTCAGTTTCAGATGTTTCACCAAGGTCTAAAGACCTGATCCAACAATCTAGGCCAAACTGCCTTTGCTGATTCCCGATGCTAAAGAGGTTACCACAGCAAGAGAAAGCAAGGTTGGGAATATTCTCCATGCAGTAACAGGGGTATCAAAAAGGTCTTAATTAAGAATAATTGTCAATAATATTCTGCAGAAACTATGCATGGCACCTTTTGATAATAAGAAGGACATCTGTGTCAGTCCATCCATTCCGTGATTCCCACACCACAGGGTGTGCTTTATTAGAAAGAAAAACCCTTCCCCACATTCAGCCTTGGCTTAGGAAAGTTCTGACTAGGACAAGGGACAAGTACCGGACACACAGTGAAGTCCCTTAGGGATATGGGATCGAACTGTTACCAAAGGCACTCGGATACAATGGTGAACAGAAGCAGAATGATTCCCTAGATGGATTTAGTCCAGTTTCAGTCATTATTTTTTTAACTCACCAAAACATAAATGGCCAGATGCATTCAAACATCATGCATGGAGTTCCTGCTTCTTTTAAAGAACAGAATTAATGCTTGCAGGAAATTTGGCAAGGACTGGAGAAGCTTCTTAGCTCTGGAAGCTGGGTTTCTGCACTCCCTCTCCTTTACCCCTTCAAAAGGACAGAAAGCAGAACTGCCCTTCGTGTTGAGAGAGGTGCCATTTTCCCTTCCAAACGCCTCTTTTGTGCAAGTAAATCACTGGATAGTGCAACAGATGGTTTATGGGTGGAATTCATAAACAGAATTCCCGAAGCAGAGGGGACTACCAAAAAGACAGGAAGGATGGTCTTGTGGTTAAGACAGAAAACTCAGGACATCTGGGGTCGATTCCCAGATCTCCCACAGACTTCCTGTTGCCTTGGGCAAGTTGTTTAGTCTCTCTGTGCCTCAGTTTCTGTATCTGCTACGTCCAGATGGTGACCAATTACAGTGGCAGCTTCTGAACCCGAATTCATAACGGGACAGAAACCAATTTTCAACTCCTGCAGTAACAATACAGTAAAACTTCCACTTCTTTATATCCCACAGACTCTGCAGAATTAAACAGCAACAGGGCAGGAGAAGAGGGAGCGACAAAAGCTGTCATTTGGGATTAAGGTGGCAGCGACTTCTGAAGTCTCTGCCTCCCCTGATGACAGACTGTGAGTGCTGCGCATCTTCAAATCGTATTAAGCCTTCCCCCTGTAACTGTTTGTCTTGCTCCAGTTCCAAAGCTCTTTAGCTGGAGAAAGGAGAGGGGAAAAATATCTCTGAGGAAGGGCCCTAACACCACAGTGTTTTTCTCACTCTCCCCCTCTTCTCCTCCCCCTCTCCACTGGCTTCAAGGCCAACAGCTCCTGGAACACAAACACTCTTGTAAACTTCTGAACCACACAGCCCTATGGTGGGTGGGTGTTTGCTCCCTGCCTGCCAGTTCCAATCCACCCACAGATTCCAAAGGCCCAGAACAAAAAGCAGACTCCATTTTCCATATTTAACAGGCAATTTGTTTCCCTCCCCATCGCCTTCAGTTGCAGAACTCAGTGCCTCTCACACGCCCTGTGTCCCACCCTTTACAAGTTCCCCAAGAGGGGGTGTCATGTTGATGCCTATCGTATGAAATGTATATTCTAAACGAATTCACCCCGGTCCCCCTCTGCTCCCTCAGGAGGAACGGGAGATTATCAAGGACTCTGCTGCATATTGCAGCTATTTGACAAAACATTTGGGAAGAGCCTATTGTGAAGACTGTGAAGAAGGAAAATAAGTGAAAAATAAAAAGTGTGGGGGCAGATATGATCCATCAAAGTTCCTACTGCAGCTCACCTTACACAGTCAATTCTTTACAGCAGCAAACATCTCATTTCTCCATGCTGGTGTTGTACATACTAATTTCTAAGTGCTACATTCCGGTACTGGAGTAAAACAATTTCTGCATGACCAGGATATTTCCTTCCCTCCTTTCAAGACTACTTGTTAAAGGGACATCATTTTCATTGAACATTCCCTTACAGCGAAACTGGGCAATGCCAAAATATCCAGAACCTGCAGAATAAGGTCTCAGACTCTGTTGAAAAAGACATACCCAAGAGTCAGGTAGGGTTTTTTCAATCAAATATTTCAATTTTTCATCAACATCCACATTCCTCTTACAGAAAATTATTTCACAAATGTGTACCAACTTCTTATCTTTTTGGCTAAAACGAATTTTGAATTGTTTACTTTTAACAAGATCATGGGGGGTTTTCTTTGTACATATTTCTCTTAGGTATTGAAACAAATTAATTTTAAAACACCTAAAAAGTCACAAGGAAAAAAACAGTAATTGTTTTTTTTTTACAAATTTTTACAAATCAGTCATATTTAAGATGAACCAAACAAAAGCTTTCTCTGTCTGAGGTGGTCAGCAATGGATTCATGTCAACAAAAACACTATATTTTTTTTTCTTTTTTATTTTAATTAATGGAAAAATCAACTATTTACACAACACCTTTTAGGCCAAAGGGCTCAGTGAGGTGGTTGGGACTTCTATGGTATTTCCGACCTATCAAATCCTACCATTTACTAGGTGAGCTTTGGGATGCCTTGAAAATCTACCCCCTATACTACACTTCATACAGACTGGTTACAGGATTGATTTACATACTAATAGCTTATTTATAAGGTTATTTTAGACTTTTACTGGGCTCCAAGTAGTGGCAAAATCTATTTTGGGAGCAGTAAAACCAAAATTGGTTAATTATGAGACTGTAAATGGGGAGGTGGTATATAGGTAGATGTAAAATTTTCTGAACTTGTTGAGTTACGTGAGTTGGCAGTTGGTGAAGACTTTTTAAGATAACCTTGGATAAGTGCCCAAACAATGGTCTTGATTTTCAGTTAGGACATGCAACCAAATCTCTTACTGATTCCTTCAAAGATAGGACTTAAAAGATGTGCAACTAGGGTAACAGTCTAAGGTAACTGTGCCACAGGATAGAAAGAGTCAAAAAAAAAAGGCAGAGTTTGAAGGTGTTGGGGTTTTAAAGGATAATCCAATGCACAGAGCAAGACTGCAATCACGCAGCATCTCTACCATCGGCTGCCCAGTACCTTGAAAGTTTTGTAGAGTCCAAATCATGGGAAGACTGAGAAAACAAGTCCAGAGTGAGGACAGAAAAGCAGAAATCCCCTTTCATAAGTTATTCCCAACCCAGGCATGCCATGCGGTTCCAGTGAAAATACCCGGGGTGTGTATTTGAACAACCTCCTGGAAGGCAAAGCCAGGCTGACTTGCGTACGATGTACAGTCAGAGAGAAGAAACTCAAGATCAAGGAGTAAACCGAAGCCTGTTCCTTCCTAGCTTGATGCAGTGAATGTATGACCTGCTTAAAACACGAGTTGCTCTCACACTTAAAATTCACATTTAAATTGCAAGAAATCATCCAGCATCCTAGGAAATATAGGAGGTGAGCCTTTGTTAAAAGCACATGAAAGACTTCTCCATCTTTCAGAATTTTTTCATCCCAAGTTGTCTGGTATGTTGCTCAGGGCTGCCCCTCCCACCCACACACTCTGTAGCTACATGCCCCAGTGGACGCTGCCAAACACCTCATTAAAAAAAATAAAAAAGAAGAAAAGATACACTTGGTATTGCCAATAAAAAAAATAATTTACTGGAAATAGTCAGAGAGGGGAATGCAAGCTGGAACGCTTGGGATTCCCAGTGGAGCTCACAGCACAGTCCTGCTAGGTGACTCGGGGCTGCGCAGACTCTTGGTCCTTTATAGTAATGCGGAGTCTCTCCTTTCTCAGCACACCCAGCAATAAGCTAACAAGGCACGGCACACACATCTGACAGAGGGCTGAGAATACCAAGCCAAAGCCCTGTCCCTGTGAACAGAGCAACTGAACTGTTGCTATCCACCTTCAGCATTTCCTCCTAGCACAGTTCTTAGGTGGGCTATTCCCCAGCAGTCACTGTCGCCATTCTAGGGAAGAAAAATCAACACATTTAAGACAAAGTTAAACCTAAGACTTAAGCAAGGTATCTCCCCTAGCTCAGGGCTTGTAGCTGTCTGGTGTGTCCCAAAGCAATCCGTATCAAAGGAAATGAGTGTGCCAATCTTGCACTACAGGAGTTACTGATTAGCAAAACCTCAGCTTTGAGCTTCACCAAAACAAAGGGGGTTAACTCCCCTCCCTTGCCCCCCCTCCCACTCTATCCTGCAGAGAAGCTGTGGGAATACTGATTTGATCTGCTGCAGCTGCTGTGGTGAGTAAAAGGGCAACAGAGCTGGGCTCTACGACCAGCATGTATCAACTTGCGTGACGGTACAATTAATACCGCCTCGCTCCCATTCCACCTGAAACCTATGGGCAACTTCGAGGCCAAACATTCCCTTCTGCAATAGCCTCTCACGATCTCCAAGGAATTCACATATCTTTTCTGTAATCTCTTCCATCTTTGAGATAATTTCTCATCATTATGGTATTTTGCTAACAATATTCATTTGCTTAAGTGCACCTTTGCTAGAAAGACTCTGTAAGACCTTATCTGCTAGCCAGGTTATCACTAAGGCTTCTGACTGTAGTCTCTTCTCACATTCCTTGGCACATACTCTACCACGGTTTAAGATCCAAAATCATAGTGGGGAATAAGCCCCACAGTCTGCTGGAAATTTATGATATCTACCCCTTGTTGTAAAGTGATCCTCTATCCTCTGGTCTGACATATGAACCTGCAATTTATTTTAAAGGCCTGTGTCTCCTATAAATAACGCACAGAGCACTAGGCACTCTATGGAGATAAGTGCTTGCATCATCACTTCAGTAATTCAGAACATGCTGTCCTAAAAATCTGGAATTTCTACTCCTTTCTCACAAATTCTTATGCATTGAGCTCATATTTATTTTATTTATGTGCTTTCTGAATGAACCTGTGATTAAAGCATATGCACACCTCATTAGCATAATGAGATTTTTCTTACAAGCATGTAATGAAAAAGAAACAAATTCATACTGTCATTTTACAGATGTGGAACTGAGGAACAGAGAGGATATACAACTGGCTTAAGGCCACCCTGCAGATCTTTATCAGAATCCGGATCTTTTACTGAGTTAAAATCAACTGCTTTAACTCAATGACTGTTTTCTTCTAACAAGACTCCACTGGTATTCCTAGAACTATTCCCAGTTTGAATTCCTGTGAGAAGAGAATGCAGCAGAGAGAAGGTTTCTGGGGTTGGTTTGTTTTGTCCCCAAGACCTCTTTCATGCTGTGATGGGCAAGACAGGCTGTTTTCTGCACCAGACACTGCAGACACCCTCAGTTGGGTAGAACCATGGAATGAAAGTCCTCCACAAGACCGGCATTCACTGAAGTGTCTGTGACTTCCCATTGCCTCAGTCTCTTTTTTAAGAAAGGACACTTAATATTTTAGTTCCTAGACAGCTTAAATTGTGAGACTAGTTTTTACATAAAGTGTCTTCCTTTCAAGTTTCTTCAATTTTTAATTAGCTATGTAGAAAAGAGGAGTGTGAAAGCTAGCAACAAGAGATGTTAAGGCAGCAGGCTCTCCGTGTCATAACCCCTGTGTCGCAGCAGAAGGACACTTCAGCAGCCTAGCCTCTTCAGCTCTACAGAGCAGAAAGGCAACTAAGCTTTCAGCACGACCTGCATCACTACTGCTCAAATGAGCTCACGCCACAGAGGCACAGTGAGTTTCACTTGTTTCCAGCTGTCCTACACTTCAAATATTCCCTGCATCCGTACAGAGTACTTACGTAGATCAGACCCACTTCTCTTGTCTTATTTGACCCTCTGACCGTGAAAAATATGGCCTTGAGAATAATTAGCATTTAAGATTAGTTTAAGCAAGCAATGAGTTCCTATTCATAAGCTTCTATACTATTCAGAGGTATTGCATTTGTATTGAAAAAACAATAGACACCGACTGCGAGAGGAAGCACTGCAGGAAAAGCTGCCCTTGCTTAGATTCCCCTTTTCATCTCTATGCTTTCCAAAATTTCTTCTAGATTTCTTTTCTGCATGTGGCAGGCCTGAGAATGGCGCTCTCTCCCTCTTCCTATGATCCATCACGTAATCCAAAGCCCATCTTGAAGCAATGATCATGTCTGTGCTGTGCACGCTGCAGCGTTACCACTAGGACCCAAGATCCATCAGCTAACTTGCCAGCTGGCACCTTTCCCTCCCCTCTGCCTTCTTTCCCTGAGCAGGAGAAACCATTCATTGCCTTCTGGGGCTAGCACTGGACCCACACTGTTCTTAGTAATGAATGCAACCTGTTCTGACGAATGTGAAGCTTATTTGTGAGTGTGGAGCTGCACTCAATTGCCTGACATTTCACATTTCTCACCATAAATCTGGGTAACACTTTATTTTAATTACTGGGACATTTTCTAACTTTTATTGTTTCTGGCAAACACAGGCAAAATGAGCTCATTCATTATATAAGGTATGTGAGCTATTTCTTCAGGGGAAATTGTGTTCTTTATTATCCCTGCCATCCAACAAGATGCCATTCACCTCTCTTCTAGATGTCATTTAGTATTACACAGACTCCGAATAATTAACTACTCTTTTCCTGAGTGACAGAGACCTTGGAAGATGATATATCCATCCATCCATCCATCCATCCGCACTTCTAGCACACCCATTAATCTAAGTAACTAAGGGCCAATACATCTCATGCCTTTGTCACATCTCCACTCCAAAGTGGGTGGAGACACCACACTGAGATGATACAAAGGCAATTCCAAACTGATGTGATTTCTCCAAGGTAATTTTGAGCTACACGTGTTACAAAGACCAATGCAACAAACAGCAGGCTGCCAGAACTGATGAGCACCACGCTCCTTGGGAAGGTGCTGGTGACTAGGCACCAGAGGTTGCAGTCAGGGCCCTGGAGAGACCCAAAGGATTGCTCAAGTGCCTTGAAGCCTCAGTGTAAAAATCCCTTTATATTTCCCGCCAAACAAAGTTCTGTAACTTCACTAAACTGAGCAGTATTATAGAGGGGAGAGCTTGAACTCCTCTGGCTCTCCAAGGTCAAATCAGTAAACCCACAGAAAACTACACTCAGCATCTCCGGGCCTTATTTGTCCCACAGTGCCAAATTCCACATGGAGTCCAAAGATTAAGTTTAGACTCTCGATCTTCATAATGATAATTTAGGGCCAAGATGCAGTAGGTGCTGAAGACTCTGCAGGCGCTATAACCTCTTACTTGTAAAACCAGGCCACAGCTTTTCAATTAGTGAATTCAGACTGGACTGGAGCAATCATAACTCAGGCCACTTCCTTTGACAATTGTTTAAGCTTTAGAAATTGCCTCCTGCTCTCGGACTGTGGAGCAATGCCTATCCCTTGTCTGTGCATTACATCCCCTCCTCAGACTGTACCTTCCTTGTTCATACGGCTGAGCCCGAGATGATGGAGTTGGCCATTTGCCCAGGTGGAAGGGGAAAAAAAAAAGCAGTTACTGTAATGGAAGGGCTTTCTGACTTGTCTTGAATACAGTAAGTGAAAATCCCATGCAGACAGTGCAGAGCATGTTTAATGACTCACGCTCCACATTTTCACCAGGGAAAAATTTCAGGCTTGCACTCAGTTAAAAGATGTGGAAATTTTTATAAAACTTCCATTGTGGTATCTTACCATCTGTTCAAAAATTAACAAAACCAAAATCTAAGTAAATTGGTTGATTTTCTTTCTTTTAGTGTAGTAAGAGCTTTCTGTTTTATAGGTAAGATGTGAATCTCTACAGGGAAGACGTGAGCATGTATAATTCAGTAAAAAAATAGAGAGACTTCAGTCTAATTCCTTGCTGGCTTTGGGCAAATTTAGCTCCTGAAATTTAAACTCTTCTACACATTATGGCCATTTTCTCCTACAACAATCAGTAGTGTTTTGTATCAGTCGGGGAGTAAGAGAATTTTGTGTCTGTAAGCATTAGCATGTGCTCAGCTCAAAAAAACCATCTAATTTGAACAGCCTCCAAGGTCTTCTGACGAGATGACTTGACTGAAAAAGTGTTCCCTCTCTTGGGAACTGAGCCACTGAGGATTTGGATGAAATGTGTGTAATAACACAAAATTCAAGTTTTTGTGGGAGGAAAAAAAAAAAAAGAAATTGCAGTCACATATTTTGCCCCTTTCCTTTCTCCTTCATTCTTTCTAGTGCTTCACAAAAACACATAACTTTTTCTGCCTGTTTTTAAGCAAGAGTATATATTTCTTTCTTTTCAGAGTTGAATTCTTGGAACTCATACCATTTTCATTTAGCTATTTTTACCCGCCCTGCTCCTTCCTGTATCCATGGAGTTTCATCAAAACATTGAATTCCAGTCTCTAATGACATAACCTTCCCCTTTCCTTCCTGTTCTCATGGCACCTCTCATTTTCTCACCAGCTCCATAGCCTACTCTGATTTTTAGATTTTTTCTACTCTAGGCTGCTTCTTTTCTTTATGCACTTTGCAACAGCACTGGCCACTTCTCTGCAGTGAGGGATATTAAGAAGTCACAAACTTCTGCATAAATAAGCAAACAAAAAAACCCACCAACTGCCTGAGCTAAGGAGAACGCCTTGTCTTCTTCCCTACTCTAGGGAAGCATCTGACTTCAAAGACCCATTTTTGTCTTACATCGGCATCAAACTGGAATTGATTTTACTATAATCACTCTACGAGAGCCTTCGCTGCCATGTTTGGTATAAATCAGTTACAGGACAGCTATAGGGAAATGAAGGGAATGATTGCCACGTGAGGCTGAGACAAAGGGGCTGCGATGTCTATCATACAACTTCACTGACTGTATTTAACAACTGAAGGCGAGAGAAAAGTGCAATTCAGTGTATGTCTGAAGGTACTGACTGGATTAGCCTTCACAAAATACGCATCGCAGTCTGCCCTACAAGATCTTTCCCCGTGCACACTACACTGCCACAGCTGTTTCTGCAAGACAGAGCTCCTGTGCTGGGTGAGTTTTAAGCGTCAAGGCAGGAACAGCAACCTGGCATAAACATTCCTCGTCTTAGAAAAAACCGGAACGGCAAATGGAATTCATTTGCTGATTTGCAGGAACAATGAAGTCAGGCAACAAAACTTAGCAAACCATATTAAAAAGTATCCTCACAAGTATTTTTGCAGGAGACAGAGGTGTTTATGAACCAAAAGCAGGGGTGTAGAAGTTACAATTGCTCCAGGGCAAATTTTAACTGGTTTCCCTTCCTTATTAGATTTCTCATTCATAAAAAATTGCTAGCTGACTTAGTCAGTGCACCACATGGGATTTTAGGTGCTTCTAACCATCTGTATGTATTTTTTCCATTTGTCTAAGTAGTTTTCCATTTTCAATTAATTTGTCTTAATTTTACCTCCTTGTCTATATAATTAGAGTTATCTGGAACATCAAGACAAACCTTTTTCTCAGTAGGAGAACGGACAGCATATTTGCTCAGAAGCAAGGAATACAAGCTCTAGACTGTCCCAAACTCCACTGCCATTCTCAGCTGGCAATATGAAGGAAGCTCTTGATGATGCTACAGATCATCTTTGATCCTGACCCTTTTTCCTAATCTCAATCCTGAAAGTTCAGAGCCCATCCAAAAGGTGTCCTGGAGTTTCCAGTCCAGTTTGTGCTCAGAACCCCAACATACTCAAGACATGGAGTAACAGCACTAAATTAATCAATTTGAGCTCTACACAGACAATCTGTGAGGTATTGAAAGCCTCTACATAAAACTGAATCCTCTAATGTGTAAGATGCCCAAAATTTTCATCAAATTGAATGGCTGAGCCATTGAATGGGATTCAAGGATTAGAACATTAACTCGTGCAGAGTTACACCTATCCATAAATTCCCTATGGGAATGCAGAGCAGGAAGATTACAAGACTAAGTCAGCAATTTCTCAGTCCTACAGTCTTATCTCTTGGTGCCCAGCTAAGTCTTTTATCAACAGAAAACAGTTGGAAAGCTTTATACAAAAAGTTATGATCCTGCAAGATTCAGGATATTATTTACACGATAAGCTGAGAAATTAGGTTTGAAGTCTTTCCTGTGTTTAAGTCTAAAAAGAAAAGCTTAGCAAGATACAGAAATGCCAAGTTTAGTTTTCTTACACACTGAAAATTAACAGTCTGTTTGGATCAATGCAGATTATTTTGTGCTGACCTACAGAAGTTCCATGGGGAGCACATCCAGGTTGAAGAAAACAGAGGTATATGACACAGATTTATACTGCCTTTCAATTTTTTATTCAAACCTAAAAGAGCTCAATGTCTAATAATATCAATAATAATGCTTTGTTTGAAGTGTTCAGTCTTAACCATGTTGGAGTTGTGTATGTTCCGGATTCATGTGCAATTTATCCATATTTAATCTCTTTCATGCCTCACTTCTCTGCTTGCTACACTCAGATCATCATCATGCATGGGATCATACAATCAGCATAAACTACCCCTTTCCCCCTCTGTTCCAGGTACTCTGCATCGATCTGTATTAGCGGTTTCAGCAAGTCTGAGCTTGTCCTGCGCGAGTGTTTCACACCACGTGGCCACAATACAGGTCCACGGCATCAAGTCACCCACCTCTAAAACAGGATGGCTGAATGCAAGATGCCGTGCATGAATGGGCTCTGGCTCACATCATCTCGTGAACCACACTCAGAATCTGGGAAGGTGCTAGCTGGCCCAGCCGAAACCATGAAAAAAGATCTTTCAACAATATATCCATGTAGAATGAAGCTCCAGAGCTCCGAAACCTTGCCCTGAACTGGTAATTCACCAGCAGACACCTGTAGCCTCTGATTTCTATACTGCTTGCAGAAGTCTTAAGTTTGTAAGTCACTATGTATATTGGCCATTTCCTGTTGACAGAAGTAGTCAGAAGAGGGGAAACATCTGTAGATGTTGCTGTGACTTAAAGGCCATTACTACACGGCCTGGGAAGACAGAACTGTTTCTCGTGTGCTTTAACTCAAGGGAAACTTCTGGTGCCAACCTGCTTGATGTAGCTTAGCTCAAAGTAGAGGACCAGGGCTGAACTATCACAGACATCTTACGACATTCCACAAAATCGTTCAAGAAGTACTGGATACACAAAATGTACCAGTTCACTTGAGGAACAATGAAGGGGATTCTAAGAACGAAAGGCAAGGTAGAATATTTGCACTTACAAGGTTATTTACTTGTTCAGTAAAGCAGTACCTGGAGAAATTAACATATAACCTGCACCTAAGGATTTCAACAAGTTCTGCATCTGGGTGTCAAAGCACTTACAAAAGTTACGCTGTACTGACAAACAGAGGCAAAAGAAAGAAATTAAGCAAATCTCTCAAAAAGCATAGGACGTCTGGATAGAAACACCGATTTCCTGTGCTTTCAAGTAGTCGTGAGCACACTGCCTCATCAAACCCACACATGTGATGGAAACTCATCAGAATCAAGGATCATTATGCAAGAAAGAAGATACAAGAATGGTATGATACATTCATCCAGCAACTCACTTAAGCCACAACTCAGAACAGGAAGTTTCACAGTCAGACTTTCGATTCCCACACCAAGTTAAATCAATCTAAATCAAATACATTTAAAAGAAAAAGCCTTGAATGGAAAAAACAGTCTCTTTATGCCACCCACTACCAGAGAGATTATTGTTCTTGCTTCAAAACTATTTCTGATTTAAAAGTGACTTGAATTTAGAAATCCAGGGATTGGATTATTTTCTGTTTGAATTCCTACACAGGAAAACCAATTGTACAGTTAGCTAAGCATTCCCCCTCACCCCCCCAAAAAAAAAGAAAGAAAAAGAAGGCAGGGAAGAGGATGGCCACTACTGGATTAAAATAACATTATACAGATAGAATAACACTATCAAAAATCCCACAGGAACAAGACATTAAGTCTCAAATCAGGCCTTATATTCAATTTTTTTAGCCGCTCTCTCAAAAGCATACTTCTCTCATCCACAGTAACTTTGGGACCAAGCTTTTGTGTCTCGACATCAAATGTTGTTGGTGATACTTTCAGCACAGGAATCACTGGAATGTCACATATAGCATCCATTATCCTTTTCCCGACACTGGCCATGACGAGCGCTTCACGGATACGTTTAAAACACTTCAAGAGGCACCAAGCCAAAAGAGATCCCTCCTTCACCACTAAGAGAGAAAAGTGTTCTCTCATTTCCTCTCTGTATTTTGTTTTACCATTACTGTGACAAATCTGGGTGTTCTTGCTAACCAGAGAAACATCCCATCAGTTCTAAATCCTTTACCCACAACTGTATATCCAGCAGTACACAGTTATATACATATATATGTCTCAAGTCTGTGCTTCCACACAGAAAGGGAGCTGCAGCAGGAAGGGTCTGCTTCTGCACTCTTTCTTTCGTGTGCATTTATTACCAGTGAAGGGTATCAGACATGACAGCTCTGGAGACTAAAGTCCTTTGTCTACACAAAAGGTCCAGTTCTGTCAGCAAGAGGGTGGGACTTCACTTTACACTATTTCAACAGTATGTTTTGACCAACAATGCCTTGAGAAACTTCCAGGAACCACCAGCATAACTCAAAGGAATGAGCAATATTAAGACTAACTAGTCAAGGTTCTCTCCGAGAACTCACTCTGAGAACTACCAAGGAAACCAATTAAGACCAATTGCATTCGTCATTTAGGCTGGAACGCATCTGAGACCATGTAACTGTTTATTTATGGGTCACTTAAAAATAACCCTATAGAAAACAACCATTAAGTTTCTACTAGCACATAGTGGATTTGAAACATCAATTAAAGTTTCTCATTTCATTAGCAAAGCAGTCTGTTAGCAACGCACACCAGTCCTCGCTAAAGACAGCTTACAAAAGCTAGGGTAGGAGAAGGGTTACCAACATACATGTTAAAATGTCAACGAAATATGCTGTGCACTCTGGTCCCCAGAGTGATTTTATTACTATTTTTCCACAAGTCCACAGGAGTCAGAAAAAGAAATGGAAGTAGTTGTGAAATTGACCCATCTACTTTTACCATCCACATGGAAAAACACACAAAAAGAACTGGCATACGCTTGGCAGGGGGGTACGGACTCCACCCTAGATGAAGTCCTTAAACTTCTTGGGTTTTTATAGTTTCTAAGGAGATACAAGTACATTCTGAATGCGTAAGTTCTCCAGAAGCACTGTCTCTTTAAAGTTGGAATGTGACTTTTTTTTCACCCTTAAGAAGTAGTGCAGTTTCCCAGGTTCTTACTGGAAAGTTTTCTTGGGAAAATATTCATTTCCAAAGCATTGTTTTTACACTTTTGGTTCACTGGTTGTCTGACTCCTGTAATGCTTTAATAGTGTTTTTACTCCACAAATGTTTTTAACAACTTAAGCCGTCCCATTTCCAACAGTATCTCCTTTTAAGCGTAATTATATCAATATGCTTCCAACATTTTGTAATCCAAATAATTTCTTTTTTCCAGATTTTGCTCTCAGTTGGGCGATTCAAAACAAGACTTAACTGTATGCTCCTGCCCCTCACAATTTTCAAAAAAAGCTGCTGCATGATAAAACTCAATAAATAACTTAAAAAAAGACTGTAAACATAGACAATTCTACGTAGCATTTTCTTAAATTCTCACCACTTTTCTAATGAGAGAGTTCAAGATTAGCTATAATCTACTGCATTTTCCAAGACAAAGCTCTCATACGTGGATTTTGTGCTTTGTTTGGTTTGGTTTTTCTTAAAAAAAAAAAAAAGCTGCAATGGGATGTGTTCTGTGACAGGCTAAAAATACCTGCCCATAATGAAATGCTGTTACGCCGGGCATTTAATAAAGACCCTAACAATATCTATTTACAACAGCAGACCATCCTAGAACCTGAGCATATTGAACAGGCTCACAGAAGTCGTTTTCAAAAGCTACATATGGTCTCCTGTGGAGAAGCTAAATTGTTCAGCTTAATTTTTCCCAAACTTTTTTGCTATTTTGCCACTGTCAAACCTCAAAACTTTTCACAGATTATTGCAATTTAGGGATTAATATACTTGATAGTTGCACAGACTCGTTTGGGAATGACTAGTTCATCACTCCAGAATTCAGGTCCTCCTGTCTACACTAAGGCAAAAATCAGGCCTCCTCTGCTGCCCTTTCTGATGCTCCATTTATAATAGAAGCTAGCAAAATAGCTTTAAGGTGTCTGTTGTTCTTCATCCTTATTTAGAACATTCTGACTGTAAATTATTACACTTAATGACAGTGATATCTAATCATGTCAAACAAGATCTGGTCTTTATTCTGTAAGGTACAACACTGCCAGCAAGCAGTCCTTCTGATGCTGAGTTTGCCAAGTATGGGAGTGATGGAGAGATGAAATAACTCACATGGAGTCAGTCAAAAGGACCAGCTTCAGGACTAGGGACAAAAGTGGGTTTCTCAAAGCAAAGATCAGACCCCATTGTATTTTTCTGGCTTCACATCAAATTAAAAGACAACACTGCAGACTAACTAGAAACATCTGGCTTTAAGGCTGTCGTGGTTTAGGGTCAGGGCAGCCCCTAAGACCCAACAGACGCTCTCTGTTAACCCCTCC
>JANHFX010016234.1:16270-27643 GCA_027560015.1 Chloroceryle amazona
GTGCAGTCTTTTTCCTTTCTGCACCCCCCTGTGTGGCACACACTGTCCAGCAGTGGCCTTGGTCTGCACACCAATTCTTGGCAGTAACTCTAACCATGGGCTGTTATCACTGCTGGCAGCAGACACTGTCTGTAAAAACATGCTGCTAACTTCAGAAAGTGCTGTTAATTAGAAGTTCTGAACTGAAAAGTAAAATCACTGAACAGAATTAGTCCTGTTTTAACCCAGACCAGGGCAAAGGCAGTATTAGCTTTTACTGCTACTTAGAATACAGACACAGTCTAAGAGCGTCAAAGAGAATTTTGGTAGGCATAACATCTGTTGTCCTCTCTAAGGTCCTTCGCCTAATACTAAGTGAGGGAAGTGGTAAAGCTGCTTCTTAGCTGTTTATAAAGGAAACAAGAAGATCCTTTGATAAGATGCTATCTTCTTTCCTTCCTCTCACTGTATTCACTGTGCAACAGGGGAATGTTAGCTTTGTGTTCCCTGTCCTATACAGCAATCACAGGCTCTAAAGGGGATCTCTCTGGCACACCAGATCAGACCATTGCCCATCAAGTCTCTTGTTCTTTCTAATATTGGAGATACTTCTATAACACATCCAATATGTATCTGGTGAAAATTGTTACCAGAATGTTTCGATCTCAAGCTCCCTCTCTCTGTAAATAAGTTACAGAAAGAAGCCAACTGACAGCACTTGACAACACGAATCATGGTGCCAGAATGCAAACCAATAAAGTTTCTTCTTCTTGAATGTGACAAAATGCTTATTTTAAGCATACTGAGACAATAAAGTGCTGATTAACAAGCAGCATGTTCTTCAATGAAACTTATGAGTGCATAGTCTTGTGCTAAATAGACCAGATGCTGAAGGTGTGCAATCACAACTATCAGAACAGCTCCCCATAAACGTATCAAAAGGTAGCTTGAAACTAACTCACATTAACACCAGTAACAGAACATCTTCAGCTACACGAAGGGTCGACCCAGTGTCATGACATCTTTCCCTGAACTCATTAAGCATAAATACACGTGTCAGGTTTGTTTCTCAACTAGCTCGCTTATAGCTGCCCGAGACGTACCTTCGCTGTCTGCAGTCATGTCTTCGACTGCCACCTTATCCTGGTACAAATGGGTATTTTGAGTCTTCAGGGATTTCTAGCGAGTGATTACTTCAGCCTTAGCTAGAAATTATGAGACTCTATTCATAGATAGCCTAACCACACGTTAACACTGTGTTCTGCAGAAATTAATATAGACAAAGCTGAAAATAATACTCACCCACGGAGTCTAAAAATAAGCACCAAAATTTCCCCTCCTCGTTTCTTTCTGATTTTTGTTTCCCCTCAGGTGATGACACCGTTCTCCTTTCCAGCTCTCCTGAAATGCATCATGTGCTCTGGGTTACAGATTGTTCTGGGGAACTTTTGTTTTGTTTTTTTTTTTTATAAAGGGTTATAGTTTTGGGATGTACTTTGTGAGGCAAATCAAGAGTCTGTTTATTAGACCAGAATAAACAACAGAAGACACTGGTCTAACATGGCCTCCAAGAATCAGATACCTAGAAACACACTCAATGGTAGAAGATGGGAAGCATAGGCACGAGGGCGATATGCACTAATTACAGTAAATGTGGTGTTTTCAGCTGCACTACCACAGACAAATACACTCCTTCAGAGTACTTTTGGTATCAGAGATCCTGTCCAGTTTAGCCTCTGAAGCTCAGCCCATTTCAGACCTCCAAAACCAAGCCAATTCAAATACCAGAAGCTTATTGAATATTGATTGCTTTAGACTATTAATTTAATGCAGCCTCGTTTCATGCAAGCAGGAATTCTGAGAGCACAAGATGCTTAAATATCAGAAAAAGTGCCTACTTTAAGAGAAGTGCTGCAGAAAATACTTGCAGGTCCCGCCAGGAAGATGAGCTTTCCAACAAGAGGAAAAATGGAGACAAGTCCAAAGGAAACCACCTGACGATGAGGAGTAACACTTCTAGTTTGGGGACATTTTGGTACATGCTTCTGTCGTATTGATATGCCCTCATGCATACACTTTATGAACTAATAAATTCTCCAAAAACATCTTCTAAAGCAAGTAAAATGAGTTTCCATTCCCAGGTGAGAGAAGTGAGGTCAGTAGGTGTGAATACAGCTGGAGCTGGGTCTAGAAGCAGGATGGAAAAAATGGAGTTCTGGGATTATGCTCCAGACTTGCTATTTTTGTGGTATTTAATTTAGAGGATTTGGTGAAGGGAAAGGAGAATAATCAGTTTTTCCTTACACACGATGCATATATGTGCACAATCCCTGACATAACGACCTGGTGTTAGACGTACCTCGGCACACACAGTAGGACTCCTAAATGACTGAAGCAGCGATGCATGGGGGCGATTCTCTGCGTGGAGGGCACGCTGCACACCACTGGAATAGTCTTGTGCTGCCAGACGCGTACTCCGTTGCATCCTAGTCCTGAAGGAAAAACACTTTAAATTCAGTAATATATAATATTCCTGTTAATGTGAGACAGGAGACTGGCAACATGCCACTAACAGAGCCAAGCAATGGAAAAACCAGAGAACCAGCACAGTCTCACAATCTGAAGCAGACAGACCTATTGTAAGCTGTCTCCATCCTTAGGGCTGGATGGTCCAGGCTGATTTATGAGCACAATATTTACAACTAACACACATGAAATACATTATGAGTAGAAATAAATCTCCTAACATGCACAGAGAACAGCTAAGATAAAAGAATTCATATGGTAAACTAGGTGAATGTTTGTCATTAAAAGTGTGGTGCTAAAGCCAGAGCACGTCTTTGGGGCAAAGGAGACTGTATATTTGCACTTGTGTTTATCAATACTCTGGAAGACATGAGCCGTTAGGCAAAAGCTTTCAGAAATATGTCCCATCTTTTTATTTTTTCCAGTGAATTCAAAGCTGATGAAAGGCACTCTGCTGAAAGCCCTTGGGAGTAAAATGCTGCTTGAAAGAGAAATTACTCTTATGCCTATGCAAAGACCCAGTGAACAACAGGCCAGAGTTCAGTTCCCAAGTCTTGCATTATCTCAAGCAATATCCTTAGTTTTTGTGCACCTGTATTCCAGCTCACAAACAGGTGTAAGCAGGAAATAAGATAAGAAAGAGCTACTTTAAGGCCAAAAGGGACCATTGTAATTAAGTATTCTGACTTATTGCATCACACTACAGGCAGTAGAAATTCCCTGAATTAATTCCTAAATTAAATCATCACTGAACAGATAAACTCTTCAGAAAAAAACAACCATCCCTTACTAAATAATGTGACTAGCAAATGGGGATGTCAATTCTAGTTTCTCTGTAATTACAAAAACCAAAACCCACTCCAAAAGAACTTATGCCAATTTCCTGATGATCATTCCTGGCTTTTGAACTTTGTCCAGCAGACTACATCAAGCAGGCTCCTCTAAATCTCATTTGGTTTTAAAGGGAATAGGAGGCAGCTATCACTTAAATGCATCTACATTTGACATTTCTGCCTACAAAGCTGCATTGGTCATAGATGGTATCTCATCATGTCCAGCCAATCCAATTAGGCCAAAACAGCTTCTTGTAAGGACCTGGATTCATCTCTTCCTTGGACACTAAGGTTTAACAGTGCCAATTTTTTTTTGCATCTCTCTGTGAGATTGACTCCTGCCTCTCTCCTGGATCTGGAGAGAAGAGAACCAACTCATTTTATGCCGGGTACAGAAAAGCCACAGAGAGCTGTGAAGCTGTTACTTTTCCTCACAATCTTCTGATAAAACATCTGATTCCAGTCTGGTAGGACATGCTAATAAAAACCAGGTTAATAACAGAACTAGGCTGTGGTACAAAACAGAGTCACTACTTTAGCTAACCAAATGTACTTCCTGGCCTAAACCAGCATCACAATGTGTTGTTTCAGCCACTACACATCTCCCTGAGTATTTCCCACTGATTAAAAGGGAGCAATCGAATTTCTGCAAGAACAGATGAACTGAAGGAACGGCAAAGTGGATTTAGGAGACAGGACAGATCAGCTGGGGAAAACAGCCCCAAATCAGCCTGATTTTAAATGAACAGTAGCATGAGGTTGCCACTTGATAGCAGTACTGTTTGGATGTGGCAGGAAGGCATCAGCTTTTTTTTTACCTTGAGCAGTCTAACATGAATTTGATTTACAGATGCTGGGAGCTGCAAAGTGACAGCAAAGGAAGGCAAACACCTACTTTAATATCTCTAACTAGGTGTCACAGTTCTGCCATAACAAGATATATTCCAGGCAGAATGACCTTTCACATTGCCAGAGTCACAAGACAGTTTCAGTTCAGTGGGTATAAAACAATGTAAATAAACCAAACTCAGCCTGTGTTTGATGCAATTAAATAAATAACACATGGAGGGGAAAAAAAAGTTATAACTCTACTGTATTTTACTATCAGATGTTCTAAATTGGTCCCATTTTGTATTTCTTTCATGAAGTTAAGCACTAATGACAGACAGAGGAAGAATGACTATGAAAAGGAAAGAATTTAGGAAGGGTAGCAAGGGCATACTACGTATTTCCAAGACATTTCTATATTGCAGCAGAATCACTACACTGCTAGACTGCAACTAAAACATGCCCTTCTCAGTGCGATGTATTATACTTGCCTCCATAGCTTCAGATTTACTAGATTTTCTTTCTAAAACACTAGCTAGTCCTTAAAAAAAACCTGCAAAACTAACTAAAGCTACTATCTGTATTTGTTGAACCAATAAATAAACACTTATCTGTTGAATTATATTCTAAATTGATTTTATACATCTTTCTAGCTAGGGATAACATCACACCACATTAGTTTTGGTAATTTTGCCCCAGTGTGTTGTAGTTTCACTGCCATAAGCAAGATAGGTGATCTTCTGTAATTACTACAGCTCTTATTTATGGGGTTTTATTTTATTTTTTTTTTCTGGAGCCATTTACTATGTTGATTTCAAATGAAGGAATGATACAGAGCAAATGGGGAACTCAAACTGCTATAGCCTACAATGCTGTGAGACACATTTAAAATAAACAATAAACAAACCCAAAAAACCCACCCAGAGAGCAAGCAAGCAAGAAGTATAAAAACCTCAAGCCATATTTGGTCCTAAATTCAGAGCCAAAATCCCTTAAAGTATGGGGAGATTATACAACTACCTCAGCAGAATTCTAGGCTGGGCCACAAAACCCACGGCTTCATGCCATTAAACCTAATCTTTCTTTGAGATCTGAAACATTCTCTCCAACAGTTTTCAGTCGCATTGCAAAACTGTGAGAGGAAGATGAAAGGCAGATTCTTCCCGCCTCTCTTACACTAACCCCAGGGCCTTGAAACATCAGGACTTGATTTAGCCAAACACACACTGGGCCAGAAAAATGATGAGTGATACTAGGACTTGACAGACACACAGAAAACATCTGATTCACAGTTTTCCAACACAATCACTGGATCACCTCAGACCCTTGGGCAGATTGAGCGCAGATTAGATAGCCAGCCAGCCAGCATCCCCTCGCTGGCCAGAATGACAGCAAAGGCAGCAGAGTCTCAGTCCAAACGCCTCCTAGCTGGGGAAAGCACACACGCTACCGAATAAACGGCAACCTCACAGATCGAACAGGCAACACCTTCAAGGAACTAAAGCTCTGGAGCCTGCTCCCTGTAAGGCAACCTAAACTTGCCGAGGTACTAACAAAAAGGCCTCTAGTCAACTGAACTCCTCTCCGCTGCGTCTCTCTTTGACAAATTTGCTGTTTCAGTCTGTACCCCAACAGGGCTGGGCCAAGCTAAATCTGCTCACTCCCTAACAGGCTTCTTAAATCTTCTGCAAATCAAGACTATGGTATTTGTTTGTAAATCTCCAAAGGAGGATCGGGATCCTAACCAGCTGCACACCTGCCACTCATTCTTAGTCAGGGAGAGATGCATTTTACTAAGTGGAAATTACTACCAGAGGAACCCCGTTACTCCAAGGTAGGATACCATAGATGACAGTTGCTATCTCCCGTGTTTCTTGGCTGCATAGGAAAAAAAGTTTTCTTTCTGTGAAACAAAAGAGTAGATTTAATAATTTGTTTTAGTTCCAGTGATACTGTTCCCTTCCTTCATCATTCTCTTTTGTCATACCATCTCTCAATAACTGAGTCTGATCAGAAGAAGAACTACAGTAGCAGGCCTATCTTCTAAAAATTTTCTCTGTTCATCTCCCTCTATTTCAGTGCCCCAAACAAAAACTTAGGTCAGTGAGAAACTTTTTCATATATGCTATCCAAACAGCTTTGATTATACCCTCTGCATTTTGTATGAAGTTTCCATATAAATCCTATTGTAATGACATCGGAGCCTCCAAATGCAGTTCTGGCACAAATTAGAGTAGCAATGTTTAGTGAACCATTTATCTTTATACTGTAGGAATTTCAGCAGTGCTGTTGGTACTTTGGAGGGGGAACTGTGCAAGCTTTTTGTCAACTGGTTTAGGTTGCATAAATGAAGCTGAATTGCTCTTACCATCGCCAGCTGCTACTGCATGTGCTGCTATAGGTACTTTCATCTACAGGTCAAGAGTAAAACAGTCTTCCTTCAGTGCACCTCCTGCAAATAGGGTATGGGAAGAAAGAACCCAACCAACCAACAACAACAACAAAAAACCACCAACACATCACTTGCAGCATCTTTACACGTAATAGTAACAGTCTCTTGGTGCCATCGTCAGCCATGGCATTTCATTCACACAGAACACTTGTGGGCACATCACATATGCTTTTCCATTCAATGTATTTTTAAATGTTTCCCAGGCAACTGTTTCAATACAATATGCCTCCTTGGCAACCTGGTACCCACAAATGTCATGCCAGTCTTCCTACTCCTCTTTTTAGGTTTTCCCTTCTTGGCATATAAATGTCACAAGGCTTAATTTTCTGGATCCAGCCACACAGGTACTGGTCTGTCCTTAGTCTTGAAAAGAAAAGGCTGAATTGAAGAGGAGTTAGTTGTGCACTGGACTCTGCACAGTAACGAACCAGGCTCTGGTAAAGTAAGAGAGGGAGCAGGTCTCAAAGGCAGTGACTCCTCACTGAAGACTGTCACCTACAACTGAAATCAGGGAGGGCCTACAAACTGCCTCCACTCAACTCACCTTCTCTGGAAACAGCAATGAGCCTGAACGTCTCAAACCAAAACTGCATGTCATCTTTACTTTCCTGACTCTGGTAAAGGAAGTCTCACACAGCTTTCATAATTTTGTGGATTGAACTGTAATACACCATGCTGACGGAAATAGACTTTCCCATTTCCCTACAGACAGTGATTAGCACTGTCCCGAGTGAGCCAATGCGACTGAGTTACTATTTCCAGTGCTACGTTTGCTGCCACTAGGCTGTGGAGGAGATAGGCTGCAGAGTCCACTTGCTGCAGAAGCTTTCACTGATGCTCTGCCGTAGATCCTTCCTGTGGTGTCTTTGCAGACATTTTCCTTTATGACATTTAGCAAGGTGGACAAACCAATACTTGAGTGAAGTCACAGACTATTTGACATGGACAAAAAATTCTCAACATATACTCCTAAACGAAGCACTGAATAGATACAAAAATTAAAACATAATAATGTCTCAGTTTTCTAGCAAGATACATTTTACTCTGAACATTTTTATCTGATACAGGAACTATCGCTACAGACCCGAAGATATTTCAGAAGGACTAAAGCTATCTGTGAGCATCAGCTGCCATAAGAGAAAGTTTTAATAAAAACTGTGTATCCTTTAGCCTCAGATCAGTACATTAAAAAAAAAACAAACAACAAAACAACTCATGCATGCAATTACATCAGGCTCTGAGAGAAACCTAGCAGAAACTATGGCATCTCTTCTTCATCGATTACTCCATAACAACAGCTGAAAATTGCAATTTTTCCAGGCTGTAAAATGCCTAGCACTCCAAATTCTACACCAGCAGCAAAAATCTCCTCCCTGTCTGTGAGCTGTTGTATCTGTAATAGAGACCCTGCATTACCAGGCTTCCTAATTCTTCCCAAATGCAGAAGCTCTCATTCAATGTTGCAGCTGTTGGGTAGGAAATCAGAAATAGCAGAAGGCGGATTAGTTGATAATGTACCAGTTCTTCCCCAGCAAATGCTGGCACCTGCGTTTTACACTCTCCTCTTTCCCTCAGCCCAGGAAAAGATCACTTGGTTTGTTTGGCAGGCAATTTATAGGCTTTAGTGATTGTGGAATTGCAAAAGGATTACAATTTGTTATAATAGCCCCTTCTTCCTGAGAGCAAAAGTTAAAACTGAGGCCCACTTTATAGCAAGAACCAGGGACCGTGTAAGTAAAGATTAAGCGTGTGCAGCTTGATGAGACTCTACAGGGAATAGATAACTATACATGCTAGCACTCCATTTACAAGGAAATCCCTAAAGATAATCTGGAGAAGCATTCTAGCTTCCAAAAGCTGAAATCCCTTGACCACTGGCTCAAATCCAGTCAAGGCTGGTGATGATAAAGACTATTCTTTGCATTTCTATGAGACCTTTTTTTCTAAGATCACAAAACGTTCTAATTATTAAATTATGCAAGACCCAAAGTCAAGCAAGAAATAAGAGGATTTCCATGTCAGTGGAGGAAACAGTAGATACGATCTTGTGCAACATGGCAGAAACAAGAACAGGTCCTATCCTACATTTTACCTTCATACTATTACATTATTAATTCCGGAAAGATGAAAATGAAAAATATTGAGTACATACAAGGGACAAAGATTCTATAGGGAGTTACAGAAGCAGACAGAGCAGGATTGAAAACATTCCCCGACATGCCTGCCCTCATGGGTTATAATGGCTATGCAGTAAACAGATAACAAGGGAAAAAAAATGTTACAGCACGAAGTTTTCAGTTAGATCCACAAAATACAAGACCACTATAAGGTGTAGTTGTTACAGAGGCAAGGTTTTTCCCTTTTGTTTTTTACAATTGGCAGCTGCAGTAATAATTTTCAGTATTCTTCTTGTTATATTCTTTCATTTGTGGCCCTCACTACACAATAACCATTTTTTATGCTCACCCATAACAAAGCTTTTGCAAACGCTGTAATGCATGACTCATGGTACTCACAGTACCACACAGCAGCACCTCCAGCATGAAAACCAGACTACGCTTCTGATTGCTGCTTTGGGAGAAGTCGCATCTAACTAAATAAATCTGTCGGTACAATGCACGATTCAGGAGCAGATGATTGTCAAAGTATTAACCAAAGAGTTACAAGACCTATAAAAACACTAACCCAAACATCACAGCAACAAAAGAAGAAAAGGCGGCGTAAACAATCACGAACACAGATACACCTAGAAATACATAGCGAGGCCTGCAGACATGAGCTCACTCTGAGAGTGTTCCCTACACCTCAGATTTTTTAAAGGCAAGATTTTTATATTGTTTGCTGCCGCCAAGTGGTGATAATCAGTGCTCTATCTTACTATGCATAGCAGTCATTACATCCCTCGGGTGAAAAACCCCAAGTTTGGTTTGTCCTCTTGAATTAGCACCAGCAATTCTGAAATCAAATTTCTACCCCTTCACCATCATCTCATTTTCAACCACTCACATGGCTGATCCCCTCTTGCAACCTATGGGGTTTTTGCTTTATTTGTATACACTTCCTCTTGCTATTCTTTGCTGTGTGTCTGCTGCCATCACCATCTTTCTTTCCACAATAGGACTAAAATCCTCAAATTTGCCCCTTGCCTCTGTTCAGCTTACCTTGCTCTGCTTAGAACTCTGGGGAGAATGCCTTTCCTGCCAGACAGGGGAAAGGACTTGTTGCCTGGAATCTCATTTCCTCTCCCTGGGAAGCAGCTTCTAAATGGCAACAAAAATGAAAGGCAGAAGACTGTTTGCAACTGTCCAGGTATTTCTTAAGTACTGCAGCAGCTGTAACAAACATTAATAAGGGAAAATGTTAGTCTGCATGACAGTGACTGATAGAAATTTATTTCTTCCTGACCTTCATTCTCTTTTTGGTCTGCCTATCCCACAGCAGAAACACTAGCTCTCTACTATGACTACTGGGTTTGATTATTTTTATTTTTCAGCAGGGCTATCTATTCCAAAAACTTAGATCCTGTTACTAAGCAAACTTTTACACTTCTAAGGTCTTTACACTCCTACAGAATAAAGGAAACCCCTTAACACTCTTCTAATGTTAAAAGATTAGTTATTACATTGAGCAAAATACATTTTCTCACTACAGATGTGGACTCACAGAAACACAAAGTACCCGAGATACGTTAGAAAGCTTCACAGATCTCTGGCTGCTGTCCAACTGAAACTTCTTCACCCCCCAGGACAGCTGGAGGTGGCCGGCTGGCTCTACCTGCCTCTCCTCAGGGTAAATCTACCCATCTACGTCAAAGGTCAGTCTACAAACTCTTGATATCTGAATGCCATTCTCCTGGTTCAGATCTGGTCAAGATATGTAGAAACTCAGGCCAGCTGTTACTGAATGCATTTTGGGTGGTCTGTGTGCCCAAGACAACAACTTACAGGCAGAATTTTTAACAGAGCGCAGTCAATACCGATGCCTCCCCTTAGGTCAGAATCCAAGGATGCAACAGTCCCCAAGACATTTGGTGCTGCACAGATGTAGTTACAGAAAAGGAAGATAAACTTGAATTCATCTTTTACCATTAATAAACTGGTTTTAACCAAAAAAAAAGAGCATCCTGTACCTGCTCTCCCTCTTGAACACCTGTTCTCAAACAGGATTTTTTATTTCTTACTTTCTGATCCTCTTATTTACTGATGGAGAATTATAAAGAGTCTGTCATTATTTCTCTATTATGTTTGGTTTTGAAAAGGGTGCGCAAGAGCTTGATTTCGAGCAACATTCATGCCAAAAAAAGCCAAACTCGTCACTTCAAGAAATTCCTTCCTGAAAGAGAAATTAGATTGGAGATGCACTCCCAATTTACTATTTGTATGAGCAATCTTTGTTAGACCACGGCAAACGGTTCCTGGGTGTCAGTACAAAAACTGAGGGGAACACCGACAGAGCTCAGGCCAGCGCCGTGCTGTCCACCTGCACCAAAGCCGAGAACATTCTGCATTCACCGCTTGGCCCAGCCTCAGGAACGCCCACTAAACCTCCATCACCCTGTGCAAACGGGGCCTTCCCGCATACACCAAACCGCTACAAATACGTAAAGTTTAAGGCGTAAAGATAACACCGAAGGGATGGTTTTGGAGGAGGACAAGCACCCAGCAGCCGAGGGTACCAGAAGCCCCCGTCGAGCTCAGCGCGGCGCCGACCGCAGCGGAGAGGCTCGAGAAGGGGAAGTTTCCCCTCACGAAAAGG
>JANHFX010016235.1:0-38685 GCA_027560015.1 Chloroceryle amazona
GGGAGTCCCAGACTGGGCCCCACAGCAGACGGGAGCTGTGTTCAGGAGCTGGATTCTGGTACCAGATTCAGGAACACTCCGATTGGGATCGAAGGCAAAATGGACAGAGTCCTCCTTGGATGCTCTGAGGAAGGAACCAAAAGAAGACCTGAACAAAGCCAAGCAAAGCTGGCAAAGCGGTCCAAGAGGGGAGAAGAGCTTGGGAGCCCCTAGAGAGAGAGCAAGTAAGCTATAGACCCTCCCAATCCCTCTGCTTTATACCAAATATAGTGTCTATGGGCTGGAATACCTTGTTGGTGAGTTTGGTGTCATCTGCCCTGTCTGCTCCTCCCTGCAGGTGCAGCCTTTCACTTTCCTGCACCTCCCAGTGGTGCACAAGATCCAGCAGTGGCCTTGGTCTCACGCCAACCCTTGGTAGGAGCTGTAACCATGGGGTGTTATCACTGCTGGCTGCAGACACTGTGAAAATAGGCTGCTAACTTCAGAAAGTGCAGTTAGTGAGAGGAACTGAGCTGAAGAGTAAACCCACTGAACAGCTCTGTTTTCACCCAGACCAGGACAATGATCTCTGAGGAAACTTTTGCAATATTAATTTAAAACATTAATTTAGCTATGAGACTTGTTTTCTTTGCATATATCTACAGTTAAAAGATTTTTGTCATCAGGGGATTTTTTTCAGAATAGTTAGGTTTTTGTTCACGTTTGAAAATACAATAGATGTACAAAGAAGAAACATTAATATAGTGCAGGGTAACTGTTAAGGTTGCTATTTAGTGAAGTGTACATTTTTGTGGTTTTGGCAAAGGAAGAATCAATGGGCAAGAGTTTTGTGGCTCTCAAGGGATATTTAGCTACTGTCCCACTCAGCACAGCAAGGTTCACGTAATTAAGCAGTAGTTGCCTTGATGGCCCAACTCTTACTAAAAAAAACAGTGGGCTGGCCCTTGGTCCACATGTGTACGTGGATACCTGCAGGCAGTCGGCGAGGCCGCCCTGCTGCTGAGTAACTACGGCGGGCCATGGGGCGCGAGGCAGCAGCAATGGTCGGTGCTGTGCTGTGTGCGGCAGCCTGGGGAGCTCAAGGCGAAAGGAGAGACCCTGATTACCTGCAAAAGCAGGACCAAGGATTATCCACCATCCCCTAACATCAGTACCAACAACAGCTATGATGCTTTTAAGGTCCCATGGATTTACTAAAGGGAAATCTTGCTTGACTAATCTGATATCCTTCTACGAAGATGAAGACAGAGCAGTGCATGTCATATACCTTGACCTTAGGAGACAGTATCAAAAGCCTTACTATAACATCCTTGTAGAAAAGCTCAAGAAATAGGGGATAGATGATTGGACTGTGAGGTGGATTGAAAACTGGCATAACAAAAGAGTTCAGAGGGTTGTGGTCAGCAGCACAGAGTCAAGTTGGAAGCCTGTGGCCAGTGGTGCTCCCCAGGGATCAGTACTGGGTCCAGTTTTCTTCACTATCTTCATCAGTGACCTGGATGAGGGGATAGAGGGTATCCTCAGCAAGTTTGCTGATGACATGAAACTGGTATGGGTGGCTGACACACCAGAAGGATGTGCTGATACCCAGTGAGGTCTAGACAGTCTAGAGTGCTGGGTGAAGGTGAACCTCATGAAGCTTAATAAGGACAATTGTAGAGCCCTGCATCTGGGGATGAATAACACTAAGCACCAGTATATACTGGGGGTTGTCCTGCGGGAAAGCAGCTCAATGGAGAAAGACAATAGAGTCCTAGTGGATAGTAAGTTATCCAAGGAACAGCAATGTTCCCTTGTGGCCAGGAAGGCCAGTGGCATCCTGGGTTGCATTCAGAAAACTGTCCAGCAGCTGTAGGGAGATTCTTCTACCCCTCCACTCCGCCCAGTAAGACCACACCTGTTTTGGTCTTCAAGGGCAGTTCAAAAGGGACAGGGCAATACTGGGAAGAGTCAAACAGAGAGCTACAAAGATGATTAAGACAGTTGGATATCTCTCTTGTGAAGAAAGACTGAGAGAACGGGGACTGTTTAGACTTGAGAAAAGAAGGTTGATAGGAGATCTTACTAATGTCTATAAATGTCTGAGGGGTAGGTGTCAAGTGGGAGGGGCCAGTCTCTTTTCCATGGTGCCTAGTAGTAGGACAAGGAATAATGGGTATAAGCTAGAACATAGGAAGTTCCACCTCAACATGAGGAGAAACTTTACTGTCAGGGTGATGGAGTACTGGAACAGGCTGCCCAGAGAAGTTGTGGAGTCTCCTTCTCTAGAGATTTTCAAAACCCACTGGATGCATTCCAGTGTGGCCTGCCCTGGGTGATCCTGCTTTGACAGGAGGGTTGGACTCAATGATCTCTAGAGGTTCCTTCCAACCCTTAACATTCTATGATTCTATAATACTTGGATGCTTATGTGTCTATTAAGTAAGCAGTGTGGACAAATAGATCATCTGTTGAGTAAAGTGGTGCTGAGGACCATATGATAGTCATCTTGTCATTTTTCACTTTAGACTAGCTCTAATTTAGTTCCACAGACTGAAAGTTCATTTATTTCTGGAGAGTACATTGCACATCTTCCAGTTCAGCTTCTGCATCATGAGCTTCAAGACTGCTCCACAGTATGAGCCAAAGGACAACAGCGCTGACAGTCAGCGAACTTGTTCAGAAGGCCACTGCAAATCCACACTAAGGCAGCAATGCAGGCACACCCCCAAGGAATCTAAGGATGTCTACTGCATGTTTGAACATGGTGACAGTATAAAAACTGTCTGTGATGTCAGTGATGCTGCAGTCAAGCTAACAGACTATCAGTTTTCTTGTGAGTTGTTAGTGAGTCCTGAGAAACTGCAGTGGCACAGACGTGCTGCTGCCAAGGTGGCCTTAACCTGGGATAGTTTAGGGATTCTGCACCACGCTCAGCTGTGTGGAGCTGCTGTACTTTGTCCCCTGTCATAAGCTGAGTAAATGTGAAGGGTACTCAAAGTAGAATCCCACATGATTTTTAATTTTAATAGAATTAAAAGTATACTTGATTTCAGGTAAATTTTGAAGAAGTGTTTGCTTTAATATAATATGTAAACTGATACTGAATTATTATGCAAATTAGTGGCTCAAGTTAGATCTTAGAAACAACAGTTATTCGTGCATGAATGTTTACGTACATTTTTGGACATTTTAATTTCTCTTTGCATGTTAATAAGGGAATGAGAAAAGAAGTAGCAAAGGATGGAACATTTTGTTTTGTTCTATTCACCTTTCATTTACAAAGTTGGTCCTTAAAATATAAATATTTAATTCATTAAATAGTTTCTTTTACATCACTGCAAAGATAAGTTGTGGTTTTCATTTTAACAGAAGTACTCTTTTGATACAATATGTAACTTACTTATAGGCATTAATAAGCAATAAAAAAAAGGAATTCTATAGTGTGTTTATAATGCATTCATAGAGCTTAAGGCTCTAACATGTCATTGATTCATCTAGTCCAACCGCACTGACCATTTATTTCATTTCACAGGTTTTTCCCCTGCATTTATCTATATAATTTGAGTTTCTTTAAAGATGATCTACAGGTTTCATTTTAATTTGCACATATGAAGCAGAAACACATGCACAAATTCCTGTTATGATTTTCAGTCTGCATCCTAAACCCATAGATGAAAATTTTGGTTCTCAGTTATGAAAAGACTGCCCTCTCACTCCTCAGCCAGGTCTGTGAACTGCACTAAATTTGTCTAAATATGACTTCTGTAAGGTAAAAATTTATTCTGCAAAAATACTTATTCAGGCAGTAATTATTCCTTGCAGTTTTCTTTTTCTGGGTTCATCAGTATTTCACTTCTCATACTCCCCAGAGCCCTTTTGGGAAGATCATCTCTCTAGCCTAGACCTTACTGCTAGACTCTGGTTCCTTTGCAGCCAAGGATTCTTCCTCTTCAGTTCATCCATTCTAATTGTTTACTGTCTCCTACTTAATACTGGTAATTTTTAATCAGCCTGTAATACATGCCACTGGTGATGAATTGCTCATTTTCAAGCATGCTTTTTTAGTGTTTCCTCCTAGTCGGTTCCACATGGTTTGAAGGGGCAACTGTGCAAAGCTAGGTCATTATCTTCTGGCAGATCATTTCTTTGTTCTAGAGACTACAAAATCCTGATAATGCTTGGGCTGCTGTGGTTTTAAGTATGTCTTAGCATTATAATTGTCTTATTGGGAAGATTCACATTCCAAGTGCAAGAAGTCATTCATTCTGTACTCTGGATCAGCATTTCATGAGCCATCTACATTGCAAAAGCATCTATCTGTTTATTCAGATGTCATCCAGAGTCTCAAGTAGGGAATCAGAAATGATGGACCAAGTCTATGACCATGTGGACAAGTCTGTGTAAGTGCATTTAATTTTTGTACACACTGTTTACCATCCATCTATTTCTGTATCTTAGATAATCTGATCATTGCAGCATAGCAAAATCTTACTTTTTCAGTGTATGTAGCATTATTTTATGGTACAGAAAATAAATAATAATAATGTGTGAGGTTAATTCACGTGTCTGCTTCTAGCCCTTGTTTCTTACTGTGTTTCTGTGCTAGATGAATGAGAGCCTTGGTATTTTCTCCCCATGGAAAATTGTACAAACCATAGGCAAGTCACCACTTGATCGGTTTGAAATGTGAAACAATTGAGCTTGTTAAATGTCTGTCAGGAAAAGATTTTCTCCAACTTTTGAATATTTCTGGCATTCTTTTTTCTATTCTCTCCATGTTTCCCACTTCCTTTAAAAAAATGCAAATACCAGAACTTCAAGAACATGTCTAATAGTATCTGTTTTGGCAATACATTGTAGAGTGATAATTTTATTTCCCACGTGCTGCTTACTACTGTGCACCTGATTCTTTTAACCCGTTTTGTTGCAGCAACCCAGCGGCAAGTTATACTGAGTTGGTCATTCACACTGATCTCAAAATTATTTGAGGAATTGCTTCATTACAATATCTGTCCTTGCTCTGTAAATGAGATCTGGATTCCTTGTCCTCATGGAAACAGCTTAGCAGTGATTATGTTTAAAAATAAATAAATAAAATTTGCTGAAATAGGTACAATTGACCAATCAGCACACTGTGTGCCCCTTACCATTAACCATTTTTTTCCCCCACTCTTTGTGTCATGCATAGACCTCTCTGCTATTATTTATGTCTTATCAAAACTAACTGGATCTGATTCTCTGAGAACCTTGCAAATCCATCTAGAAATTTCCTTCTCTCATGTTGGTTCCCCTTTTGACAATTTTTTTTTAGCTGTCAGCTGGCCAATTTTTAATTCATCTATTTTGCACTGCACTGATCTCTAGTTTGTCACACTATTTATGATTGGGTTTTCTTATATCTCAATCATAAGAAGGAGGTCAAAAGTATACTGCAGGTTTGGAGAAGATCCATCTATACTTGTCCTGCTGTTATTCTGTTTCCCTATTATGTTAATGTCTTTATCTTGTTTCATATCAACTATCTATTGTTTCAAAACTGAAAAGAGCTTATTTCTACTTCCATTCCCATAGCCAAGTTGTCTGTAAGTTCAACATAGTGTTTTTGAGGTGAGGCGATGGGTGCTTCAAGATACAGACATACTATAGATTTATGCTCTGGCATCCCAATGCTTTCTGTTTTGTTCTTTATTCCTTTTCTAATCTCTCCTAACATCCTGTTTGTTGTTTTGACTGCCAGTAAACATTTAGTTGATGTGTTCAAAGAACTATCTGCAGTGACTTCAAGACAATTTTCTCAAGTGGTAATTGCTAATTTAGAATCTATCATTGAGTATTTCTAACTAGAGAGATGGGGTTTTTTCTTCTTCCTATTGCCTTTAGTTCATTGGCACTGAATTTCATTTTCTTATTTTATTGCCAAGTTACTCAATATTGTGAGATCCTTATCAGTCAGCTTTAAATTTTATTACCTTAAATAAACAAAGGTTATTATCTCACCGCAGTCTTGAATCAGGTTAGTTTGACTAACTCTATTTTCCATGTCTGTCTTCTCTTTATTAACATGAATTTTGATATTTTTTCCTTCTGATTACTTATATTAAAAAAAAAAACAAACAGTGAAGAAGTAAAATAGTTCATGTATACTTGCCAAGAAAAGATCATACAAGAGTGTTAAGTAAATATTTCATGTTATCAGTGCTGTAATTTCCAATTATTTATATTATTTTATGATTTTATTTTTTAAACACTCGTTTCTGATTTTGACATTGCATGCAAACTAGACAATGTTTTGACTTGATGACAGGGAAGGTCAATATGTGACACAGCTCCATTGACATACAGAGCACAGAAACAATTTGTCTGTTTTTTCAGCCAGAACTATAGCTTAAGAGAATTGTTCAAGAAATTAATAAATGTGAAAGACTTTTCTAAGGAAAGAGCTTCATTGCCTGGTCATAATGAAGCAGTCACGCAGTGCAAGGCTCTCTTGGTTTCTTGTGTCCATCTCCCTTGAATATATTTTTTTTTTTTTCAAATTCCAGGAGCTTTTAGTTTATAATTTTAAACCAAGTTGCTACTTTTTCCCTAATTTAGTGTTCTGGAAGGGCTACAGAGGAGGAGAAGAGTAAGTGAGGTGGCTTACCCTTATTTCATGCACAAATTAGCATGCTAATTTATAGCAACATATGAGTACTTTGATGTTGCCCCTAAGCATCTGTTGCAGTTACTAGGTAGACTGTACAGTATATGGTAGGGAAAACATTTCTGGAAAAGAGGCTTTTTAAGAAGCTTTTGTTTTAGAAAGCTTAAAAGATGTTTCTGTGAAACTGGATTTAGTCAAGTGGTCACTGGAGCTTTTTTGTTCTGCTTTTCCCTAGACACCAAATATAAAACCACAGTCAAATTGAACTTGCTTTCAAAGGAGACTGGAGAAAGGGAGACAGCCCAAAACACTTAAGAAAGTGAAATCAGTGCATCAACTGCGGTGACGTGTTAAACAAAATGGTGAATGTTCTCTGCTGATGTTACTCTCATAACATTCTTTGTGCTATCTAGGTGTTTTGTTGTAAAAAGCTCTTTAAGAGAAGCTCTTGGAGTAAGAGGTACTACGTCCATAAAATAGTGTACCAATTAAAATGTTCTTACTGTATTAATTCCTTTCAGCAAAGACCCATGTAGAGAGATGATTTACATTGAGATTAATTGAAGTCTAAGGTTGAGATTTCTCTTCTGAATTCCCTAAGAATTGTGAACCAGCACATGCCCTGTCACATCCTTTTATTTCTGATTGTTGATTCTTCCAAATATTTTGTATTGCCAGAATGGTTCTTAGACATGCTGAACTGTCTATTGATCAGAATTAATCAAAATTCCAAGTACCTTTGTTTTTTAAAGGATCTATGCCAAGAACCAACAAAAGCTCAACACAGTATTTTAAAATGACTGTACAAGGAGAGAGGGAGAATTTTCCTTTCCATAAAGATCACCAAGTCCCAAAGCGCATGAAAACAATGCTAAAAACAGTGGTGGTTGACATCGGCTGTTAAGAGGAATGTCAGTCTTTGCATCTAGAAACAGATCCTGTAACCATTTTTACTTTCAGGTTCATAACAGTCAGCCTTCTTGGAGATAAACACACAGAATTACACCTCTTAAGTAAAAAACCAAGCTGTTAATTTTAATTGAGCATTCTATGCTCAAACCACTTTATATATCTGGTACTTTTCTCTTTCAAAATAGACCTCACTCTGGCAGGCTTTCTGAAGGGTGTTCAAAGAAGAAATTGCTAAAAAAAATTTTTTTAAAACACACAATGTGGAGAGGTTTAAGTGAATAAGATGCTGATAACAAGACATACCGATTTGTATTGCTTTAACCCTGAAGGAAAGCTTGTGCTATAGAGACTGACTTTTGAACATACTCAGAGCAATGGTACTTTTTATTGTCATATATTCAGTGGTACAGCTGATTCTTTGGCTTGCAGACCAAGGAATGACTGGGTGCTTTCATTCCATGACTTGAAACTACTGTTCCCATAAACAGCTTTTTAATAGTTTCCATATTTTGGGTAAATATTGAACGCCATGAGATGTTACTTCTGGAGATGTATCTTCTAGGTCATAATTTCAGATCTATTTACGGCATGATACATGGAAACATTGGTGTTACTGCATGAATAATGATTACATTTAGCACTTATGCATAGTGCTCCTCTAACTCCACTAGGGAGTTCTTGGCATTTCCCATATTAGTTAAAGAATATATTTTGAAGCTTTTTGTCAAAAAAAAAAAAAAATTAAAGATGACTAGTATAGTTCAATAGTTAAAGGGCTGTATTAATTGAGACTACGTACAGCAGATGTATTAACATGACCGAAAAGTTCTTCGCAGAGCTAGAAAATCCAGATACTTTTATGAAAAACTGTCTAGAATAATAAAAGATCTGTCTGCTTATATTAGGTGTCAACTTTAGAAAGCTTCTATCAGTATCCAGAAATTAACTGAAAGAGGTTGAGAGTTCAGTAATCTTCCTTCCAAAATCCATTACGTACTAAATGTTACAAATGCAAATTGGAGCACAAGAGAGGACACATGCTCCGATTGTGAACTGCAGAAGTTCAATAATTTTCTTTGGTTTTGTTTTTTGTTTTTTATTATTCTGCTGTTGTGTCTTTGGGACTTTAGCGTAGTAACATTCTTTGGGATGCTTTCCTTAGTAATACTGAATTGAATAAAACAGACTCATTGCTATGTACAAACCTGGGTCCTCAAACTAATTCTAGTCCTTGAGCAGTTAGCATTCCTGCATTCTAGGAAATTATTCATGATTCACAAACTGAGAGAAGTGTAAATTGGTATAATTTTCTACTACAGTTCATCCTCTTTTTCCACCTGCTAAATGTGGACCATACAATGCATACTCGTTAAGGCACTAGTGGATATGTGGATAATTGTAATAAAGCTTATCCCATGCTAATGGAGGCAGTAATAACATTTATGGAGACAACCACAGTATCAGAGGTGTGCATTCTCTTTTGACTTTGAACTTGGATGGTTGACTGTCATTGTTTATTCTTGTAGAGTTTCCTCTATTTTTGTGGGGATTTTTCCACACTTAAATGTATTTTTGTTACCTTAATACCCTAAAAAATACGCTTTTTCAGACCATTATGTTACAATTATTTTTATTTTTTTTGTAATTGCAGTTGTTTCTTATCCTTACTGCTGGTAGCTGCTGTCGTTTGGAAAATCAAACAAACCTGTTGGGCTTCTCGACGGAGAGAGGTATCAATAACTTTAAGACTATTGTAGTAACTTTATCTTTCAGCATAAATTGAGAGCTTTAATGAGCAATCACACCTTCTCTTTTTCCTGTATACACAATATCAATATCCCTCTAAATTATTTTTTTTTTTACTCTGGATTTTTTTATATTGAAGACAAAAATGATAAGTTGAGGATCATAGTGTAGCATCTTAAACTATTTAGGAAGCTCTTAGATACTGTGACAGGCTGTGTTATCAGCGGTCACTGGAACAAAAATCAGGAGATGACTCTGCAGAGAGTTTGTACTTTTTTTTTAATGATCTCTCTTTTTTTTTTTTTAGTAAAATTCTATCAGTATCATTAGTTCTGTCATTAAAACCATGGCACAATTGAAGTTCTTCCATAAATACACATAATTTAGTCTTCTGTTGTCTAAATTGTTATAGTTGTGTTGGAAAACCTGGCCCAAATGTTTGTTCTTACCTGTTTAAAAAAAGATTAAACTTAAATGAGATTAAAGTTAGGTTATATATATTGCCACATGTATATAGGATGAGCAAATGATATATACTGAGAATTGTCATATTTCATTATGTTCTCTTAAATAAGATGTATAACTTGTAGACAGTAATTTTTTTTTCCCCTTGAAGCTTCTCATCTTGATAATTTTTGGAAACAGCTTTTGCTTAGTGGTACTGTAATCTAGATTTGGTTTTGGTTTTGGGTTTTTTTTTGTTGTTGCTTCTTTTTTTTAAATAAATAAACCAAGTCTTTCTCTAATTATTGTTTCTTAGTGTACTGGCACTATAGATATCTAAATGACATTTTTGGTTTTTTTTACTATAGACCTACAGTGAATTCATATATGCTTTAAAAGTGCTAGGTAACTAACATTTAGAATTTTCCTTCACTGAAATTTCAGCATACTAATGCCCAGGTTTAGCTCTGAACTGGTGCTACAAAGTTTCCTTCCTAATTCATTGCTCATTGAGGAAATACTTGCTTTTCACTGCTCAGAGCATTACTCAAATCTTACTGACCCATTCATTTGAGTTTAGGTTCCGTTATACATACATATAAAAGGGAGAGAATTCTGTCTTCCAAAGGACTTTATCTGATGTTTGTTGACATTGAATTTAACTTCACTTTTCCTGTTCTGATTGGTCTTTCTATGTAATTAGTTGAAATAATTTTCCCTAAACCAAGTCCTTGAGGTTTGGTAATTTATTTTTTTACTCCACAAAATTTTGTTTCTCATCTTTTTCCTACTTACATTGCTGCCTCTTATGATATACTTTATCTAAGGCTTTTTGAACATCTGTACTGATACTTGAACTCCTGGCTCAGCTTCTGTACTTCTTTCCTGACTTTTGAAAGGGCAAGAAACAGTAGATAGACTTTTTCTCATCTTATGCCATCAAAGTTATTCACCTTCTGTATTGAAAAAAATGGGAAGTATCATTCTTTTATTTCATAGTTCCAAAAAGATCAATGAAACTTTGAGCAGGAGAACACAAACAACCTCCTGCCTGGCATCCATTGACTCTTTCCCCCTCCAATCCCTCCCATGGATCTACGACATTCAAAAAAAAGGTTTTTAAGAAAAGTTGAAGTAAGATAATGAAATACTGCCCATCTGAGAGATCTTGATCCTTGGAAGGAATAATACAGAATATGATGAGAGGATTTCCAAAGTATTATTCTTATGTCACTGTCTTTTTTGAGAAGCAAACTAGAAGGAATTAGAGTGTTTTTGTGGGTACAAAACCTCAAATTCCTACTTATGGAGCAGGATAACATTTGCAGGTAAGCATGGGAATTCATGTAGGAGTGTACAAAGGGCAAAATATATTTGTTTGTTGAGTAAGTTAAAGGACTTTGGAAATATGGCAGATTTTAGGAACAGCAAAGCATTTTTAGAACAGTCTTATTCTACATAAATAGATCAGATATGTACTCTAGGTTTTAATCTTTCATCCTTTTTCCTCCAAAGACTCATAAATTTTTCTACCAGTACCTTTCTCAGTGAAATTTTAGTGGATGAAAAACTGAGAGCTGTCATTTTCTCCCAAAAGATTTGTTAGGCTTCTTGCATTTTATACCCACCATTTACTCAAGAGGCCATCCATGAATTTTTGATCTGACTCTGTTTTCCTTCTTTATACAAAAGAAGATACATCAACCAGATTTACTAAATAAGAAAAATGAAGGAAATATTATTTGTTCTTTCTGCATGTTTCATAGCTAAAGTATTCATTCAGACTTCTCTTGAGAATGGGTGCAAGAGAAACTGTTTATAGATCATTTTACTGAAAACTTAATAGTTTGCTTGCCAGTTTTGTAGTGGCTCAAAGGTTTTTTTCTCAAAGGTTTTGTTTCATAATTTTTTTCTGACAGAAAGGCACCACACTGTAGATAAAATTTACATTCAAATGATTTCTAATTAATAGTGTGTCGAACTTTCCTTTTTGCTGACAAGATTACACTGAGGTCACTAACAAACTCATACAGAGGGGATTATGAACAACACAGCTTCTAGTTGAGGTATTTTAGCAAAGTATTTGTCCTTCATAAGATAAAGCAGTTGCTGCTCAGATATCCTTTGTACTATTCAGTCAGCCAGATGTTTTAAAGAATTGTTACCTTTATTCCAAAAGCATGTGATCACTGATGGACATACAGATACACATTCTCCCTCCGCACACACAAAAATATATTTCTGTGCTAACTTGCCATGTGTCATTATAGAGAATCATAGAATAGTTTGTGTTGGAAGGGACTTTTAAAGATCATCTAGTCCAACCCCTCTACAGTGAGCAGGGACATCTTCAACTAGATCAGGTTGCTTAGAGGCCCATCCAACCAGACCTTGAATGCTTCCAGCAATGGTGCATCTACCACCTTTCTGGGCAATCTGTTGCCAGTGCTTCATCACTGGCATTGTAAAAAATAAAAAATCTTCCTTATATGTAGCCCGAAATAAACATTTGTTAAACACTTGTGTATATTGGATCAGTCAATTACTTAAAATGCATTTCTACATCTTTTCTTAAGTTTTTTTTTTGTACATTTTAATTACACGCTAGAAAAAGTTTATGTATCTTAAAAAGATAACTTAGAAACTTAGTTCCTCATGTAATACACTTTAAGTCACTGAAGCAATGAGGAAGTAATGCATGATTGCACATTTATGTAAAAATGTTTGAAAGCATGGTATCATATGTGTAAAGTGCTTGCCTAACTTGAACAGTTAATATGATTCCTTTATTGGAATTTTCATATTTATATATAGCCTTTCATTATACAGGCAGCTGTGCACCATTTGCCTGTCTGAAAGAATAGCTATACAAACATAAACCCATGGAATTCTAGAGAATGCTTGCTTTATATATTGTGTGGGGGTGCCACACATATTATTGCTTCATTTTATTAAATAAGCTTATGTTTGTTTTAAAAGAAAAAAACACCTTTCTAGTCGTCACTTTAATATTAAGGTAGTTTTATTCAAAGATTCTTAAAAATACACAAATGAAACTGAAATAGACTACTTTTTAATAACAGTAACAATTCATGTAATAGCTTTAGGCTCATTTCTATGGTAACCTTAATAAGAACAAGAAAGTTCAGTTATGTCACTAGTACTAATGAATGTAGGCAATGTGTGAATTTCAGCTAGAGCTTTTTTACTTTATATTGTAATGACACTTGCATTTTGAAAGTATTCCTTTTAGAAAAAGCAATAATGGCTTTTGGTCTGTGTAATATTGTTCATGGAATGCTATGTTCAGTTTAGCAATATTAATACACGTAGAATATGGTGCATTCTTGAATAAATGAAGGTGCAAAATGAATACTTTGGCTGATCTTTATGTTTTAATGTCAGCAAGGAAGCACCAATAATAGATGTAAGGAAACCAAGAAATATTAATATGTAGAATTAAAGTACCCCAATGCATAATGTTATTCATGTGTGTAGGTGTCTACAGGATTATATGCTTTATGTTTAAAAGCTGTTAACCTTACAGATCTCTTTTCTGGTATCTTCTTGTCTGTTGCGTAGCAAGTATCTTACACATCTGTACATACTTACTCATAGACTCTGAGTAATCCTACTGAAGTCAAAGGAGCTATTCATATGACCAGAATCTCAGCTTGTTTTATTGCTCAAGCTCTCCTGAAATCAATAGAGCTATGACTGCTTATTTCAACTGTTGGCCTAGTTTTATTGAGGATAACTGGGGTATTTATTTTAGGTTGATGGTTTCTGCATTCTCTACAACCTAAAACATAGGCTCCTCTCTGAATGAACCTTTCAAGTGTTATGCCTTCTTAGTTGACACAAGATTTTGTCTCTGGACTCTCACTCTGACATCAGCATAAGAGACACCAAATGGCAACTCATCCCACCCAAATTTCGCAGTGTTTGCTTTGATACTTGTGGGGGACTAACTTGTTGATGTTATAAATAACCCAATGAGTCAAATTTCCTATACTGAAAGTTGATATTTACTTTAATTTTGTAAAATTGAGGTTGCATTTTTAATATTGTTGCTTCATTAAAATAAGCATCCTATATTAGCACTGCTCACAACTTGCTTATTCTCTGTAGAGAGAATATTAAACGGTACCATTGACAGATTCAATATTTTATTGAAAAGACATATTTTGGGGCATTAGTTAAACAAAGTTAATGTAATGCAGGTATCTCAAAACATTATACAGTGCTAAGAGGCTTTCATGAACTATTATCTTAAGAATAGGAGCACGAGATTGAGGACCCCCTCTTAGTTACTGACAGCCATGTATCTCTTGCCAGAGCCATTTATCCCAGGAAGTAATCCCAGATGTCTTCTGTCAACTCTGCTTATGAATCGCCATTTTATGTAGGAATTCCCAATGACCTGACCTTATAGATTTGACCCAGGTTTTGTTCGGGCCTGTGCTGGTTTCACTGGGATAGAATCCCAGGCCAGCTGTGGTCTGCAGGCCATTAGTAGTGTGGAGTCAGCAAAAGCAACTGACCTGAGTTGGCCACAGGTGTGACCTATCCCATAAACATCGTGCTCATTACAAAGGGGGA
Source organism: Chloroceryle amazona (assembly GCA_027560015.1). Classification (NCBI taxonomy): domain Eukaryota; kingdom Metazoa; phylum Chordata; class Aves; order Coraciiformes; family Cerylidae; genus Chloroceryle; species Chloroceryle amazona. The sequence continues at coordinate 14,330 of JANHFX010016235.1, forward strand.
AGCTTGCTGAGGAGAGGGGTGATTCTTGTTCTTCCTTCTTCACCCCAACTCTGGAAGGTTTCATTTGCCCTTCTGCTCCTGAGGCCTGCTCTCCTGATTATCATGATGTCCATATGTTCACTGGGCTGAGTATAACTACATATACTTTATTAGTATTAATATTAATTAGTAGAAGTATTAATATTAGTTTTGTTGTTTCAGTAAGTCTGTTTTCTCTTCAGCCCATGAGTCTCCTTTCCTTTTCCTGATATTCCTTCTTGTCTGGGGAGGTGCCACCTGGTGATGGAACTGCTGTAATTTAGACCTGGATATGGACTAAATCTAGTCAGGGACCCACACAGTTCTAAAACTCTGTACCTTTTAGGGGGATAGTATGGCCTGTGGAGCCAGAGATCTGTTGGAAGAGTGTTAAAGCAGTATGTAGATTGGAGGAAATTAACTATACTAAAATAATCACTGTGGAGGTAGAGAAAAAAAAAGCCAAATTATACATCAAGTGAAAACACTATAGGAAGACAATGGAAACCTTGAAGCAACAGAGGGTATTTTGTAAGGCAAAAAGTACTGATCTGGTTTCCATTGCAGACCTTCACTTCCACAAGTTTATCAGTTTAATCTTAAAATTCTCCTTTCCAATGGAGAATTGAAGAATATTATACTATACTTCATCTTGTGTCTTGAAGTTGTCGTTCTTTAGGATTCCTGGATGCCTACAGGAATACTTACATATACCTATGCATTTCTTGCATACTGTACTGTCACATCCTCTGGGAAGATAATCAGCTGGATTATATTATTTTTTTCCTTCTTTCTTACTTTTTTTAAAAAATTAATTAAGGAGTAGAGAGATGACTTTTGGCTTTACTTTGTCTGGTGACCAAGTTTGGAACAGAAAGAAATGGAGCCAAATCATCTATTCAGGGTTGTACACCTAACCTATGAAAATTCATTCCTACCTCTAGTCCTTTTTTCCTTAAGTACATGTAAATGGGTGTGTGTGTGTGGGGGGGGTGTTTGGTTTTTTCTTTGTTTTTTTTTTTTTTAAAATCAACAGTGTAGAAGACACTGGAAATCAGCATGTGCAGATAAAACACCAACTTTTAGCTAATATAAGGCATTTGTAAAAGCTTGCTAATAATTTGTTTCTTCATTCCACAAAAATTCAGAAGGGTAGTGGATTTTGCTATGAAAACTGTGGGCTACTTCTCTTTGTTAAGTAAATAAATGAGGGAAAACATAAATTGAGTAGGTGTTTTAATTCTATCTACACATGACCAGGAGAAGAAATTAGTTCACATTTCTTAACAGAATAACTATAAAGTTTTTTCTTGTATTTCCATAGTGTAGTTAGCCTAAAGAATCCCAAAAGGCAACAATCAAAACAAATTAATTTCGTTATGTGTGATTCCCTGGGTGTATGCATGGAAAGAAGCTCGGATGTAGTTACTAGTGCTGATAAAAGTACTTAAAAATGAATAGTTTTGGTATTCTGTTCAGTAGAATTTATTATAAAAGTTGAGCTTTCTAAATATTAATATAAAATATAGCTGGAGATATACTAATGTTATAATGGACTACACTAATTCCTGCTGTCACAGACTTGGTTCAATCTTGCAAGTGTACTAGGTTAAGCTTTCAAGTTAACAGGAATGAACAATTAAGGTTATTTAAGAGAAAGAGGGACCTGGCCAAGATGAAAAAGACTGCCTGAGGCAACTAGCCACTTGGCAGAACCTAAGGAGCCTTTGGACTCTATGGTTTGAGATATTTCCATGGGAATAGATGTAAACATAAGAGCATTAAGACAATTCTTAGCAAACTGCCAGTCAGCAAAAAGCAGGAGACAGTGAGAAAGGCAGTCCTTAGTGGGGCCCTGGGAAGAAGCCAGGTAGCTTCTTTTGAATTTCCAAGAAGAAAAGTCACATGGATTTGTTTCCATATGTTAAAAGAATGAGGCTGGTGAAAGTGCTCTTTGAAAATAAAGAAGATTGCACAAAAATAGATGATTCATTTCTGTCTTAAGAAAACCAAAAGAGCAGGTGTTGAATATTGGCCCAAAGCAGTATGACTCTTCTTTATGTTTATATTTCCTCTGTGTCTCCAGCATAATGTTAATTTTTTTGTCCTCTTTTAGAACACAAACAAACCTCCTGTTCCCCAAAGCTCTTAAGAAAGCAGCAGATTTAGGTGCAAACAACTAAAATGGCTAGAAACTCGGAAGAATTCTTTTATGAATAAAATGAACAGGTTTGAGGGTTTACAGTAAGATCTTTTTGAGGAAAATGCCAATACTCCTCTTTAGTTCCTCGTCTCAGAGTTGGGAGCAATTTTGGCACTGTGTAGACAACTTTCGCCCAGGTGAGTCACCTGCAACATGGGAAGCATAAAGGACATTGTCAGAATTGTCATTTCTCCAAATGCCAGGGAAGCAACTCAAAGTCCATGCTTAGTTCATCTCTCTTATTCTGCTTCACATTTCTATCTAATCTTGTGTTTTTTTACAGTTGATTATTAATCATACATTCCAAAAATTATATTAAATCATGGTAACAATAACTTTGATTACTTGTAATGTATGGAACATCCCCCACTTGCTTGTACACAGCTGATGTTAATATTACTGCTGTTCTTTCACAGATAGGTCTGCTTCCACAAATCTTCAACTTAACCTTGCAAATATTTTTTTTTCAGAGCTAATTTTGCAATAGTGTAGCAGTAAAGAGGGATGAGTAGCATGCCCGAATCTATTCCAAAGTGTTTGCATTTCACTTTGCCCAGCATGTATCATATGCACCTTCTCAACAACTTTGACCTTTTTCTCTTTTAAAATTAGAGTTGATAAAATATATCATTATTCTTTCTTTAAAAAAATAAAATTTTGAATGCACTTAAATTTCTTATGTGTGCACGACTCCCTGCTGAGGTTGGAACTTTAATAGTTTTTAATGCAAAGCAAATGCAACGATCAATGCAAGTGGTAATTAGTTAATTTCATCAACTTATTTTTTTCAGTGCTGCACTATTAATTGGCTTACTCTCTCAGCAGTATTGAGAAACCCTGTGGGGAACTTCTCAGCTTTCTGTAGGTATTTGTACATGCAGACATTCCTTGGTGTCATCCCTCTGAGTGAGCAGTGGCTGTTCACTTCATCTGGGTGCCTTCTGCCCCTTCACTGAGTAGAAGGAAATAATAGTAGCTTTATGGTGACAGAGTTTGCATATGTGTGCTTACATCTTGAAGAACCTGCAAATACAAAGGAACACTGGAACCTTAGGCTGGAAACCCACCTCTAATATAATCTTTAGAAGAAAGCATCACTGTATAGCATGGTCTACAAAAATGCAGAGTAGTTATGTTTCTCAAGGATATAGTGATGCAGTGTTTATCCTTGGAGATACACTTTTTATTGTTCCAACTGTTCACAAACAATAGTTCAGAGTTAGTGTGACCTGATATAAACTAAACTCATTACATTCATTTTAAACAGATAATTAATAATTAACATATAACCTTTGGCTTTCCTTTTATCTTCAAGTATTGACAGAAGTCGCACAAAAACATACTATGTGTGGAAAAATGCTTTGAAATGCAAAATTTAATTAAAATTAATGTAATGTTATTTTAGGACAGTTGTATAGTAGCAAAAGTACTACAGGGAATATGAATATTTGAGCAGGCCATTATTTTTACCCATGTTCTTCAGTTTATACACAATTTATGGAAAACAGAATACCATTTGATACTTTGGTTGGAATTTATTGGATTGAGTGCACCATGGCAGTTATATTGTAACATCAGTAAATTAGTGTGCTTTAACAGCCAATTGACCCACATGTGTTTAGCAAAAATGAAACAACAATGAACCCCATAGCCTGAGCTTTTTTTTCTGTTTCACATACATTTTGAAAATCCCAGTTAATTAAACTGACTAGATCTAAACAGCTGTAGGTTCTTTGTCCTCTATATTTGTGCTGTCATGGTCAGAAATGGTGCTGGAGGAGGGAGGCAGGGAATAGCATGGCCCGGTCAGGAGAAGTTTGTTTGGAAGAGATTCTCTTGCTGGTGTTAACAGGTGCCTTTGTGCAAATTGCTTTGCTTCCTGGGCCATCAGTTTTCCCCATCTGTAGAACAGAGTCAGTTGTACAGGTCTTCTTTTTATGCTTTTCATTATACATGCTCTTGCTGTTAACTGGGGGAGCCTATTCTCATGACTGTTTTGCTTTATTCCCCAATAATCCTGTTTGTCCCTAGGCAATTTATTTAGGCATGTGTCCATTTAGACAGGAAAAGTGTGTGAAATGGACTGAATTTCTCTCTTAATTTTTATTTGGGTGCGTTGCTATTAATCAGGGTTATAAACATGTTGTGAAATACAGTCTGTTATTTTAATGTGTTATATATAATGCATATTTCAATATATGATAAAATGCATTATGAAAGTATGAAATATCTCATATGTATTTCATTTTCAACTTAATTAAAACCAGTCACCCATTTCTTAGGGTTTTATGCTTTCTGAGTATATTAATGATGTACAATACTGATTCTGCACTACTTTTTACCTTCCATAATAATTCATGCCTTCACAAAGTTAAGGAATAATATTTCCAGAACAGTGGGACCATGTTAAAAAATACCATACCCATGTGTATGTGACCCACATGCAAGCATCAGGCGCATTTGACTTAATACTTTAACAGTGTCCATTAGTAATATTTCTGAACTTGTCCCCTTCCCCATTGACATGGAAAGTAAGTTCCATGTTGTTAATGACTAGATCAACCATGCATGAAATGGCCAAAGTTTACCTCTGGTAAGTGCATCCAGTGTACTGTAAGATCATAGAATACAGTGAACATAAATCATTTTGGTTGAAAAGGAGGAAAAAAGGAGCCAGAGAATTATGGTCAGTAAATTCCCAGAAACATCCTTCAATGACAAGAAAGCTGTTTGTAAGTATCTATGAAGAATAAAAAAAAAAGAAAAAAGGTTAGAAGTCTAGATGTTTTATGAACCAAATCACATGAAAAGAATATGCTTTTCTTTCATGGTAGGATAAAAGTCTTTCTAAATGCAGTGTGTGATCCTTGTACAGTTTGGCATCATAAAGGCTTTAAAGAGTCTACCACATGATACTTTATTAGGTAAAACAAGGAAGCACTTGTCCTGATTACATAGCTGTGGAGTAGGTGCAACACTGGTCAGAAAAATCTTACTTAGATGTTAATTATTGGTAAAATGAGGTATTAACTACATGCTGACTGTAGTTGCTACAGGTTAATTTCAAAGATTTGTCATAGCTGTCATACATGACAGTGTTTTTATTAATGGCATAAGTTATCCAGTTGGATAATGTATGCAGATACGTGGATAATGTTTGCAGATACTAGAAGCTGTCTTGCAAATGTGTTGCACTCAATATTAACTTCAAAATGATCTTTACAAGTTGGAGAGAATATCCATGCTGGTGAATGCAAGCTTTTAATCAATTGTTTAGAAAGGTTCACAAGCTGACTGGTAAGTCCACAGCAACCTAGTTAGAAAAAAAGAATATATTACTGACTGTTGTTGGTAGAAGTAGTAACTCTAAGGCCTGTGCTTTACTCAGTATGACCTCAGCTGAAACATCATGTCCAGTATTGACACTACAGTTCAAAAAGTGTGTGGAACGTTTGGAAATGTTCAAAGGAGAGCAACTGGGATGTATGACCATCTGTAGTTGTGTAGTGTAAAAGAACAACATGGAGAGATGTTATAGCATCGTGGAAAGTAGGGAATGGAACAGTGCATTTGCTGTATCTCTTGTAGAAAGGACAAGTATGAGGTGCTTATGTTGCAGCAAAGAACATTCAGGTGGTAAAATAAAAAGGAATAAGTTATAATAAATTATAATGATTAGCTTAATTCTGGAATAGATTATTTTAGAGATTCTGGAGACTCTGCCATTGAAAGCCTTTAAGAGTGGGGTAGACAAATGTAGGATGGAAATTAGAAGACATAGATAGGTCTTTGCAAGCAGGTGGATGGTCTCTTGACAGGCTCCTGAGGTCTTTTAACCATATGATTTTATGTTTAAAAAACCCCTCTTCATGGTGAAGTCAGGGAGTGCTATTTTGTATATACCAATAGCTTTTTTATTTATCATAAATTTGCAGAATGCTCTGGGTTGGAAGCAGCCTTGAAAGGTTCATCTATTCCAATCCCTGCTGCCATGTGCAGGGACACCTTTCACTAGACCAGGTTGCTCAAAATTCCCTCCTACCTCTACCATGAATGTTTCCAGGGATGGTACTTCCACAGCTTCTCTTGGACTGCCTACTAATAGGTGATATGAAATTACAGCATCTATAATAGTGCTATAATGGTACATGCACTTCCTCATTAAAGGCTGCTTTAAAATCTACAATAATTTGATATTTATACTTTCACTGCAAAACTGTGTCCCAAATGACAGTAAAGGCAAATAATTATCTAGAATTTCAGTTGGCTTTTTTCCATAGAAAAGGCTTTTAAGTAGAAGCTTTCTTCTTTCTAAATCTTGTATGCATAAATGCAGCCTTTGATGTTATTGATGTCGTGTACCATGGTTAAAACTTACAGTGTCTTAGGTACTAGAAAATTAGGGTCAAAACTAGCCAGTTACATTTTATACCATTGAAGTTCATATCAATCCAGCTGACTGAACCACAATGATTTTTTTTTTCACATTACTATTTGTGTTTTAAAGAAATGCTCAAATCGTGCAATCAAGAAACAGCACTGTTTAGCACATGTACAGAATTTATCTAAAGTAGAATACTGCATCTTTGTGAGTTATTCTTGCTTTCCTGTATCCTATGATAGATGAATTATCTATCCTGCAGATGGACAATATATTTCCGCTACTTTCAGAATGGCTTATTGTTTGCTTGCATGAAGCTAACATAATTTAAGCATACTTTCTTCCTTTATATAATTAGTAATTTACATATAACCTTTGATTTTCTTTTCTCTTGAATCATTGATAAAAATTACATAAATTCATACAATTTGAGCAAAAGTGCTTTGAAATGCAAATTCTAATTAAAATGAATATAGTGTTAATTGAGGACATTTGTGTTGTTGAAACAGTGTTTGGGACATAATCTGTATCTGAATATGCTACTAGTTTTTCCATGCTTGTGCCTAAAAAATGGGTTTGGGTAAAAAAATTGGATCAAGCACAGTGTGACATGAGCTAAATTATAGCTTTATTAAATTGCTTTTAATTGCTTTACCAATAGAAATGCATGCAAAGAGCAAATAAATAAAACTCCTACAATTTGGTTTTTATTTTGGTTTTTATGTGTCTGCTTATAAGGCTGTAACTAATTGGAAATAATACTGTACCATAGAAGCTATTACCAAACAAATATTTATCTACAGGCTGAAAATCTCACTTTTAGTGGAAGGTAAGCAGCTTCATTTATATTAAACTTTTTTGATTGAAGAAGCAAGTAAATATATATTTCTAACATAAAGAAATAAGGTGATTTAGCTGGATTGCTAGCAAAATGGGGTATTAAAAAATATAGTCTATCATCCCATCAGTAAATAGTTTTTTATAGTAGTTGATACAGTCAAAAATTCACTGTCAACCCGTATAAAATTCTAATTCATAGCTAAGACTTATGAAGAAGAGCTGATATCCTGCTGTTTTGCTAGAATCTTGCTCAGGACAGTCTGATATCATAATTTTGAAAAGTTTCTGCTGTCTTCAAAGGATCTTTCTGTAATCTGAGTATTTTATGGGATGCTATTTCTGCTACCGGTTTGTGCATTGGCTTCACTTTTTCATTTCAATCCAATTCTTAAGCTCTGTAAGTGCCCATTTGCTGCTCAGTCCTGTAGTGTTCCTACATCCTGTACAGATATACAGAGCTGATGACTCTTCTCACTCCAAGGAAAGGGAAATACTGTCTGTTTGTGGCTTGTTTTCTTTTCGTGGTGTGGTGTTTTTTTGGTTTGTGTGGTTTGTTGTTTGTTTTTTTTTTAAATTCCTTTCTACTCTTGTTTGATTCTTTCCAACTTGAGCAGCAGGGGATATCTGATTGAAAATACGAAGTCTGATTTTCTCTCCATAAAGGAGGGAGGCCTCAGGCAACCAGTTGTCATGCAGCACTTTAATAGTACTTGGTTCAGGGTCTGTCAGGTGTTAGGGTGTTTACAAAATGTTTCTCTGATCAGAAATTCAGCTCCTCGTAGGCTTAGACTCTCAATGGGACTTGGCCCTCTGTTACCAGTTTGGGATGGAACTCATTTCAAAAGCAGTATTTACTAGACTTCTACCTGCCAGTTGAAGAAGCCACTTGAAGCTGCAGTCTGTCAAAAGTGTTAGTGGTATTTGTAGGAAATCAATTGTATTTTTTTACATTTCACAGAAAAAACATTGACTTGATTCACACATTTTGTTCCTGTATGAAAACTCTTTGGTATTTTACTCAGGGCACTATTTTTCCCAGAGTTCATGTTAAGAGCTAGCTTTGTCTACCCATCAGGTCCCTCCTATTAACTGTCATAAGGAAATCAGAAATGATGAAGATTTTTCAAACTATAGGTAAGCAGTCAACTGAATGAAGTGTTGTTTATTGCCAGATCTGCCTTGTGGGATGACAAAGCATGTAATACTGTGAACAGAAAGTATATGTCTTTATCTAATTTACCGTAATATGTCATAAATGGGTAATGAGCAAATTAAGAATATGCGGGCGTAACTCCACCTATATTTAATGCTTTTTCTAGCTGTTCTTGGAGGCAGACTAAAATTTTTAATAGATAAAATTGCTAGAAGGGAAATCCTATAGAAGCTATTATCAGATTTCCAATTGATCTAGTGGGGTTAAAACTGCCTTTTAAAATTGAGTTGCTTTAATCTAGATAGTGTAATGCCCCATCATAATATTGTATATAAGCCTTCTAGCCTTTGAAAAAAGTTGAGATACACAAATGCTGCAATAGGGTAAAATATGCATAGTGCTGTTCTGTACCTGACTGGGTCAAGCTTTACATCTGGTGGGTGTGATTTGTTTTGAAGAATCCAATAGTGTAGTGTAGAATACAATAGAATGTGTAGTTCACACCATTCCCACTAATTTTATTTTAAGCAGGGAAAATGCATATTCTAATTTTTTTTAATTATTATTTTTGGAGGGCAAAAATCTATATTTTTTATCATCTTTTATTTACAATTGTCTTTGATTTTTACACCTCAAAGTACCATAATATCAGCTTTTGATCTTCACACATTCTTAAAACAATCCATTAATTAAGAGAACAAAGGTAAAAGGTAGGAAAGTAAAATTGCTTGTGAAAGGTAGTGAATCAAATGATAAGGAGGGGTTTCTTTTGGTCTGATTAAGCTAGAATAATATTTTGGTTTAAAATTACACTGTGACACTGCCTCCTCCACCCCATGCTCCCCCCCCCACTTACATAAAAGTTTGTCAAGTGGTGCTTATGTGCTTTTGATAATGATGAACAAAAGTTCTGAAGTTCTGGAGATTTTCATTCCCATTACAGCTGTCGAGCATATTTAATACATCTCATTAATATAGAGTTTCTTCAAGAAAATATTTGTTGAATCCTAAGTGAAGGTGCCTTTGATGTTGAATGGCTGTTGCTTGTGATAACAACACAGTAGTAACTTGTGAAAATTCAAGTACAATCTTGTCATGCAGCAGGTCATTGTTATATGTGTGAGGCCAGCATACTTAGTGCAAGTCTTTGTAGAGATGTGTAGCTATATACATTGGGACCCACTGGTTAGATAAGGAAATAATACATCTTCCTAGTCTCTTAGGGAGTTTATAATCATACTTTTATTCAATATGGGAACTCATCATTGGCAGAGTGATGTTCTGTTTGGATTTAATCTTTTAATAAACATAAAATAATACCAAAAGCAGTTTTTAAAAAACTACACATTTATTTTATTTCCACAATATTGATATCAAATGTCATTCTACCAGAAAGAAAAAGCTGTGTTGCTGCCTGAATGTTTGTGCTTAAATACCATTATTTGTATTACCTTTGTGTGAATAAAAGGACATGCTTTACTGCACAACTGCTGGAAAGCATGGACAAGTTTTGGCACATACAAGTTTTCCTGAAACAGAAAGGGCAACCTTGAATGTAAAAGCAGGCTGAGGATGGTTGTTCTGAGTTTTGCATGGATAATCAGTTAGACATTCAAGGGAAAAAGGTTAGAGGTATCTGGAGGCATTCATTATGTTGATTGTGTCAGCAATATTTACACCTGTAGATTATTCAGCACTATCTGTTTAGTGTTTGTTTCATGGGACATGTCTTTGATGGCTAGTTGGGCACATCTGTGGCTTATCTGAAGGCTGGGAAGAAGAGTGTTCCTGAAAACACAAATTGGCACAGTCAAACTAACAATGATTGGCTACAGACTTACAGCTGCAGAGACACATGGGAAGTCAAACTGGGGTGACCTGAGCATGGGCAGGTCCCTCACCCACCCAGCACTGTCCTGCAGGGGCTGAGCCTGGTGGGGCAGAGCTGAGAAGTGGTGTCTCCATCTCTGGAAACATTCAAAACCTGCCTGGATGTGATCTTGTGTGACCTGCTCTAGGTGAACCTCCTCTGGCAGGGGGTTCAACTAGATGATCTCCAAAGATCCTTCCAACCCCTATCATTCTGTGAAATGGGGTTCATCAATGGCCTCAGCAATGAGCCAAATCCAGGGGCCATCCACGTGAAAAATATCCCAGAGGCAGACACAGGTCTGGACACAAGGCTAAAACATGGCCCCATCTAGTCAGTAGGGTCATTGCAATTAATACTTCTTAGTACCCTTAGAGTCCTGACAACCTGAAAGTTGTTGCTATGATTTTAGACAAGAGGAATAATGTGAAGTTTCAACTATATAGTTTTGTGGCTTTTTCTTGCAAATAATGCTAGCTTTTTCTAGAAATACTGATTTATTTGTATCTTCATGCCATACTAACGCTTCTTTCATGTTTAGCTGTAATTCAGTTTTACCTAGTATTTTGTTGCACAAATACACAAACACATACTCTATCTGCCACTTATTCAGAGAGCTTCCAGAAGAAAAAAAAAAAATAGCTACAGCAAAGCTTTATCATGAGAAGTCCCTCCAAGTAAGTGATAAACTTGTTCAGTTATATTCATTTTCTTCTAATATTAGTCTCTGCTAGAAAATATGGGAAGAGGTCGTAATAAGCATATTACTTCCTGTATCTTTCTTCACTTGTACCCCTGAATTTGATTGTATAGCTGTTATCCTTGATATTTCCCCTGTTCTCATTCCCTCTCACATCACATACACCAGCTTCTCCTTTCTGTTACTCCTCGTTAATTTTCTTTTCTATTTTGCTAGTGCTTGAATATGCTCTTATGAAACACATCTCATCTGTGTTGTGTTTTTGTTAAAATTGGCACTTCTAAAAGGTTAGGCCTCTGCCTTTTGGCTGTTATACTTGAACTCAATTGTCAAAATGTTTTCTCTTGATTGATGGCTCTTTAGAGAAAGTGCTGCTTTTGCCTGAGTGCATTCTTGGTACATAATAATCATTAAAGATTAAACTACCTCTTGGCTGTCAAAATCACCATATGAAAGGTTTAAGAGGACAGAAAGGACGGTACAACTTGGTGTGAAGAAGGATAGGATACAGCAGCATAATATTATTGTCTTGTGCCAGGAGAGCACTTGTCTCAATACCCAGGGCCAATGCCAGGGAAATGGGAAACTGAGGACTCTTAACCTCTAAACTTTTATTGCTTTCCTTATCCATAGGGACCAATCTAAAGATTGAGTATGACCACAAAAGTGGTATTTCTGAGTTTCATTTACGCCAAGAAGTTGGGCCAGCCATGGTTTAATATTCACTCAAAGGGATGGTGTAAAAGGAAATACAAACAAGTTCCAACAGGAAGAGATTTACGTCAGCTGAGTGTGGTTATATTATTCTATAGCAGGGGTATGAACGGCTTAAAGGCAAATACTGTCAAAACAAGTATCAGATAACAACATAGCACAAAGACTAAAAAGTATTTGATGGTGCATTGGTAGAGGATTATACCTTTAATTCTCCAAAACCAGTCAATTTGCTGGAAGCTTTCTGAAATAAAAGGAATAGCTATTCAGATCCCCAGATGGTTATTTACATTTGACATTTTTTCAATTTAAGAATATTTACAAGCAGTGTTTTATTAATGCTTTTAATTTACAAAGTTGTCTCCTCATTAGTGGTACCTATACAGTGGAATGTGAAGCCATGAAGAAATTGAAAAAGTAAATTGCTTAAATAAAAAAAAAAGAAAAAAAAAAAGGTTGCAATATACTAACAGGAATTTCACACACAGCTGGAAAGTTAAGATTCTTTTTTATTATTCCAAGTCAGTGCATTTTATGGAGGAGTACAGGTGAAGGAGAAAATGCAGGAAGCTCTCATCCCATCATTTTGTTTGATGTTAGGGATGAATTTATAGTTCATTACCTACATATTTTTCCCCCAGTTATTTTCTTCTGCAGCTTAAGCTGCTGAATGTATAAATGTATCTGTCATTGCTGTGTCTCAGTGACTTTCCTACACATGGAAAGAGTATATTTACAAAAGTAAAGGGCCAGCTGGGGCTAGCATGAGGCTTGCTCTTCCCTCTGGAGTAGCATACCTTTACACTGTAGCATGAAACTTGATTTAGATTCCTAAAATTATAGCTTAGGAAGTCCCTTGTATTATAGGAAGTAGCATAACTGAGAGTAATGTGTGATGCAAGTTTCTCATTGTAACTGCTTACCCTTGTATCTTTGTGTGTGTATATATATATAAGTATCCTATTTGTTAAAAACAACCAAAACCAAATATAAATTAAGGCCTTCACCACCCCAAAAAGACACCATAAAAGGGATGGACTGAAGGGCTGCAAAATACCAGTGAACACTTGTACAACTTTCAGCTTGTGCCTCTGTGGTAGGAGCTACTGAAAGAGCTTGGGAGTTCTTGGGAGCATTACTTGACTATGTTAGATGACACGGTAAATGGAGAACTGCAATGTTCAGTCTTTTACACCGTTACCCTTAGAACTTTCTCTGTTCAGTATGCTCATTTGTTTTTCCTGGATGAGAGTATTAATATCCAAAACCAGGTTGTATTCTGAATTTCGTATCAAGGTTGATTTCATTTCACTGCATATTGTATCCAATAAATCTTGAGTAACTTGGGAGTCAATTCTCCCTTCGTATTAGATTTTAAATTTGCCATTTGCTACTTTAACTCTATTAATATTTTTTTTCATCTTTTGTGTGTGTTCTTATCCTTTTCTTAATGAATTTTGGGAGTACAGTTCTGAAAAACAACTTTGTCAGGGGAGTAAGTTCTATGGCAAATTCTGCCAGTGTAGAATAATTTTATTCATCAGTCTAACTAAAAATCTGAAAAGTCTACATAGTGGCATCGTTTCATTTTGCAACTATAGCCATACATACCCTATATATTTTACGTAGTTGGCATGATTCCCAGTCTTTATATATTGAATTTTATTGTAGATTACAGAAAGAAATGGGTAGCAACGATTACAGGTCTTGCTTTAAGTTGTTGGTATTTTTGGGGGGATCTGAGTAGTTCTGTATGGTGATGCAGAGGTTCAGAATGTTTCTACAATGCACCTTGGGAATCTTTTTGTTTTTTCATGGCATGGCATCTTTATAAGGAGTGCAAATGAAAGTTACCAGTCCAGCAGTCATTTTAAAACCTTAAGCAATATTTTGTGCTGTTCTGTATTGCTTTTGGCATGCATTCGTTCCAATTTAAAACCTTTAGAACAAAATTATGCATATTTGTCACATTTCTCAACTTTCAGATATTCTGAGGTGCCTAACATTTTAGTGACAATTGACTTTTAGGACAGAGATATAAACTTAATCAGTGTCAGATAATATTTTGGGTTGTGTCTCTTAAAAGTAATAAATTTGGATGCACAGTCTTTAAACCTTCAGAACTTGACATCATTGAAAACTAAACATTTGTTACCCTTAAATACAGCAAAGTCAGCACAGATACTTAGCCACAGTTCCAGGGAATTTGCTTTGCAGTCAGTGGTCATGTCCCTTTATTCAGTTTCTCTTATTGATTGCCCACAACTCTACCAAGGTTGGGGTTTGTTTGGTTTTGTTTTTTGTAGCCCAGAGAATTCTGTAATACTCATTCTGCAAAATTAATTTAAATTCATTTATGAGGTCCTGGTGACTTCAGTGAGAGTTGGATTCTGCCTCATTATCTGGACTGATGTCCTCATCACCTTTCACATCCATATCAGACAAACTTTAGAAAAGAGAACACCGACATCAGTGAAAATGATTGAATTACTCATAGTTATGCAGGACAATAACTATTACAATACTCTTTGTACTTTTATTGTAGCTGGATGAAATGTCATCATCTAACTTTCATAATGTGTACCTTAAAAGGTATGTGAATAGCAATTCTTCTCAGCAGATGAGCAGCAATACTCAAATAGCTCATAGTTTTGGGGAGGAGTGGGTGTTGTGCTGGTTTTTTTTTTCAGGTGATTAGAATGGCAAAACCATTTTGTGCCCTTGCTACAAAGTTAACAAAGCATTATATTGCCACCTGGCCATCTGTTAGGATAAAATGGTTATTTTCAATTGTGCTGCTTCAGACTGTTGGTTTTCTTTTTTCTTTTCTCCAAACTCATGATTCACATTTCACATATTTTACAAAAGGGGCATTTTTTTCCCAATGTGATTTATTTTAAAATTTGTTGATAAATTTTGTGCACTCTTGGCTAAATACCTTCACTATTTGCTTACAGAGGGTGACAGTTATGTTTTATACATTGTTTGAATTCTTAGATGCAGCTACCATTTTTTACTCAAGGTTAGGTAATGCAAACCTTTGTAGTTATATTTTCTAGGAATCAGATTATATCTGTTTACAGCCAAGATGCTTTGCCAATTCTTTCATGCTTAGACAGATGCACTTCCACCTTAGTCCTGTGACCCTCCCCAACTGACATGTGCTGAGTGACTGTCTCAGTGCTGCTGCTTTTCTTTTACTGGCCATAGCATATACTCAAGTAGCCTTAATTGCACTAGAACGATTCTGCAATTTATTCTTTATTTATGCTTATGATGTTAATAATTACTGCCTTTCATTTATGTATGGCACATTTCATGTGTTTTGAGACGGAACAACTTGTAGAACCTCATGTTTTTGGAGACAAACACAGTATAACATATTTAGATACACAGTACAACATCTTATTCTTGAATATAATTCTATCATCTCAGGTCAAGAAAAAATGAGGATTAATATATCACTGCAAATCTGTGTATCTTGTGCTGGGATTATTGCTTTTGCTATTATCTATAGTTGTGATGATCAAAAACGTGCTTTAAATATACAAAAAGTGTAAGATCATGATTAAGATTTTACTGAAGATTATCAAAATTCTGCAATCAAAGCCAGTGTTTCCTCCTGCTTACGCACAGAGAGGAAATACTGCAAATGGTCTATGCAAGAAATACATTCACTTTGTTTGCAGATTTGAGCTCCTTTGTTTTTTGAGGATTATACAAAGTGAACATATGTGGAATATTGCTACCAGCTTGCATTCTTCAGTAAATCCAGAGAGGCAGAAGAATGCTGGTGGCAGAAAGTGTAGGATACTGGTGTTACGGTAGAAACAAAGTGTGGAAATTCCCAGCCCTTTTGAGCACAAAAAAGCCAGTGAGATTGGAAGACATTGTTGGATGAATGTGTTTCACCTGTTAAATATCAAACGTTAATATCAAAAGGATTTAGCAATAAATTAAAGGTTTCCATTCCGTGATTCCTGTAGTGTATGCATTTAGCAAAGACACGAGCAAGATGTCCATTCATAATTAGAGCCAAAAAGTGGTCTTTTTGCATGAAGCATCTGATTTGTACTGAGAGGCTTTTATGTGTGGGTAGATTGTTCCAGCTGTCTTGTAGCTTCCAGGAGCACAGTGGTGGGTGGGGGGGGTCAGGGTCTGTCAGTTCAGACCTTTGCTGTTCAGCAGACGTGAGCTGGTATCATTGTGCAGACTGTCGGTGCCAGTCTCAAACTTCATGGGATTTCCTGTCACTCTGACTGGCTCTGGAGTATCACTGCTGAACTGAGAGAGGAACTATGAGTACTTCAAGGGATATTGTCTAATGTATGTCTTCATATTCTCTTCACATAGGAGGACCTTAAACATACACGATATTGTGGCTCTTGGTAGGATAAATATTCCTGAAAGTGGTAAACCAAATCTCGGTTAGAGACTTTTTAAAAGTCTGTCTTGCAATATTGATGGAAATGAATTAAATGTTTATAGGATGTTGACTTGCAAAAAGTAGAAAGGATTTGGATTGTGATAGAATCTTTTGGGTTTTGAGGTACTTTCCCTTAGTATAAACAAAAAATATTAATCTGTTTTTAATGGAAATGCATGCTAAAACTTTAATCTCATCATAACAGAGATGATATAATCTGGTTTACTTTGGGGCTTCAAATGCTGTGAGTGGATCTTAGCCTGCATTTCCTATCAATGGTATCAATAGTCCTTTGCTGAAAGGCATTGTTAGCATGAAAGCCATCACAAATAGTTAACTTGCTTCTGTGATTTCCCTGCATACATCAAGGTTCTAGGACATCCTCTTCCTTATT
This sequence comes from Chloroceryle amazona, assembly GCA_027560015.1. NCBI lineage: Eukaryota > Metazoa > Chordata > Aves > Coraciiformes > Cerylidae > Chloroceryle > Chloroceryle amazona. Next base: position 31,029 of record JANHFX010016235.1, read on the forward strand.
CATCTGGGACATTCATCCCTTATTTCTCTGAAAGATCAGAAGGAATCTGGATTGAAATCAAACTGCTGAGTAAACGAGTATAATAGATTTTGGAAACATTTAAATTGCTATGTAAATGCATGAGGCTCTATTACCAAACATTGTACAGTGCTTGTCATTGATTTCACCTATCCTTTTTAAATAGTCATCTGTTTTAACAGCTTTGCCTTTTCCATGAAATTTTTTTGTCTGTATGGTCTATTGAATTTTGCTTCCATAAAACATTATAGTGATGATTCTGTGGATTGATTTGCTTTTCCAGCTGAAATATACTATAACCTACACAATAAAAATTGTAAAGGGATATCTAAAATGAAATATGAACTTTGTAAATAATATATATATTTGTAATATGAAGTATGTAAATATAAAATTGTGCCACATTCAGGAATAAGTACATGTGAGGAAACATCCAATTTTAACTTTGGTAACTAACTTTCTGTGTCACTAGCAAAATATCACAGGAAAAGCCACAGCATTCAAATTTGTATTAGCAAATATTATATGCTAAAAAGAGAATAGTAACAGCCTTCAGCCTGTACTAGAGCTGAACATCAAAGCATAAGCATACTCTCACATTTGTTATCTGATGTCTGAGGCTTAGTGTTGCTGACATCTGGAATATTTCTCAGTGTGTTTGTATAATGTGTTTCTCTTTCTCTCTCTGTTATTGATCATACATTCATTTGCCATGCAGTCAGATTTTCCTAAATGTTTGCAGCCTCAGTTTTATTCTCTCTTCATCTCTCACTGCAGCAATTTCACATTTGTTAAAATTTTCCTCCACAAACAGTGGAAAAGAGTCAAAAGTTCAAGAGCAGGCTGAAGACAATCACCAAATGCAATTGTTGCACGTGGAAAATGTAGCCATAGTGGTTCATTTGAGAGATTCCAAGGGCAACAGTTCATATCTTCCTGTTCTGTTGGAATATTGACCTGTTTCACCAAGGAATCGAGGAATTCATTGAGGAATCCTTTCATTGACTTCTGGGGATGTCAATTGTCCTGGGTTTCCACTGGGTCAATGCTATGAGAGACATCTGTCTGGCACCATTGTTTTCTTTATTAAAAAAGAGTTTGTATATCAGTTTCACAAATTTTATCCCTTTGAAACATGAGTGAGGATTTGCATTGTATTAACCTGCTCCTTTAAATTAGTAGCATCATTACCCTGCATATCCTAATTGTCTGTATCTTGGTAACTGTACTGAATATACAGAAGAGAGCTTATAACACTTGGAGTAATACAGATATCTTTTTATAGTTTATTTCATGGTAGGAAATGTTCTCTGTTCTAATGGTGAATATAATTTACTTTATATCTTGCAAGCATGCAAAGTAACCTAGTTTAATAAAAATTTGCAAGGTTTTAGTTTGTTTCACTATGGTTAGCTTTAAGTTTCTCTGAAAGCTTAAGCCAGATTTGCTTACTCAGCTGCTTACTTTTTTTTGCCATCCCATTGCTGAAATCTCATGGGCCAGATAATCTACAAAAGCCCAGCAGCATAGCTACTGTGATAATGAACACTTAGATTCCCCAGTCAGATTTTATTTTAAGTTACTGTGACACACTCTACACTTGAATAAATGTTTTTATTTTAAATGTGTAATTTGTACTGAAGCCTTTTAGAACTGAATCATTGAATAATCGTAAGACAAGGCCCTGAACTAGCAATAGAAAGGTCGAGAGAACGTGGTCAATAATTATGTGATCGTGTTGCGACTTCAGGCAACAGGCTTTCTACGTTGCCACACTTTATCAGGCTTTTTTATGTGATGGACAGAATTGTAGGTGACAGTGTGTGTGTGTTAGATCTCTGTCAGGAAGCCTTAATAGAGAAATGTATCTCAGTAATGTGAGACATAGGACCCAGGGAGTCAAAACAAATGAGTTCAGTCTGACCATTGTTGGGCTGGAAGTGTGGACTGCAGCAGCCTTAAGAACAGATCTGAATTGCAAAGAGTCTGATTGTTAAACGATTACAATCGTTTACTGCCATAGGCTATAAAAATTAAAAAGGTCTAAGTGCTTCTTTCAGACAGAGATGCAGAGACTAATTTTACATGAATGCATATCCTAACAAGATTAGCTGGCTTATTCAGGCGTATGAATTGCACTTCTGTTCTTCGTGTTAAACAAGCTTGTATCATCAGAGCTACTTGGAGCTTATCATGGTCTCAATCAGGCCTGTACTTTCACTCCATGTTTTCCCTCCATCTCGCTATTCTGGCACTACATCTCTCAGGTTTTGTCTATTTCCATGCTGACCTTTGCTATTTGTTCTCACTTTGAATCTTCATTTTCTATGCTTCTGTTTCTTTATTTTTAACATATTGTTCTCCTAACAACTTGGAGTATAATGTGGAATGATGTCACGTTTCAGTAACACTGTGCTAATGAAAGAATGGGAGTGATCAGTTTTTAATAGCATTTTCTTTGTTGCCATATATGCTATATTTTTACAACCTCAGTGGTGCTATTGGGATAGCCCATTTCTAAAGCAGTTATGCAAGCGACAAAGAATTATCTTCCTGTCATGGAATTAAAGATTGATTTTTATATTTTGCTTGATCTATTGATGGTGAAACATTACAACTGACTAGATTACTGCAAATATAAAAAAATCAATTATTCTGAAATTTCTTCAGTTTCTAAGATGAAACACTCTGCTGGTTTATGTTTTATGAAGCAATCTGACTGAAAAACTGTTAAAAGCATTAATACTTCTGCCATTTTAGATGGATTAAAAAAATCTATAATATGCATCAATATAGTTTTCAGGGAGCCAAACAGAATTTTGTTTTGGACAAATTTGTTTTTCTTAATTTTATTTTTTCAGTGTATATCTCACCTTTAAATTCAGGGCTAGTACATCATGCAGCACCTCACAGTTGGAAAGTTCATATTTTTAATCTGTCTTGAAAACACCAATTCATTTAACTTGAATTTTTTTAAAGATAATTCTAGATCAGTTCGTGTATGGGTAACTAATATTTTTAACATTCCTTTTTTTCTCATTTTGTGTTCTTGCCAACTTGCAGCTACTTTATTTAAAGTAGTAGCAATAGCAGTCATGAATGTGAAACTTCATATCTGGAAGCAAGGTGTCACTGGGATAGTTGCTTTACATAGGGCTTGCCATCTTCCAATCCCCTTACATAAACCTGTATGTATGGATGCCCACATGTACATTTTCCTAACTGTTATAAAATTGCCTAGGTGCTAAACTATGCTGATTTCTCATTTCCTTTCTTTTTTTTTTTCTAGAAAAATGACAAGTAATTTGCTTACATAATTTAAAATTTCATGGACTTTAGTTACAAAGGGAAGAATAATAAATCTTAACTCCAATTTTTATTAAAAAGTTCATGGAAGAAGGTTTGTATGTTGCATGTTCATATTACAGCAATAACTTGATAAAAGTTAATATTTATGCATGATATAATAGTAATTTTGTCTTAGTTTTATGTGATTACATTAAATTGCTTTCCTTTGTATATAATTTGTAATCTTCAATACCTTGGAAATCTCCTGTTCTGTTGCTGTGGCTTTATTATTACTGTTGACTCAATTACTTCTTTGTCATTTGGCCAGACTGTGAAAGTTTAAATCTTATGCCTTAAAAGAAACCTAAAAGAAGAAGCAAGACTGTTATATAATAAAAGAGAAATTATAGAGAAAAATAAGTAAGTTATAAAATTATACATTAGTATTGCAAACAGCATTAAAGATAGTAACAGAAAAAGGGTCACAATAACTTCTGACAGTCAATGTTAGATCTGCCTCAGAAAAATTACTTCAGTTTTGACTCTCAGGTTTTGAAGTCTAAAAAGGACAAGTTAGGGAAGAGTGAGACATACATTCCTAGTTTCTGTGAGCATGGTTTAATATTACATCGGACATCTTTCTCAGGACCTAGATAGTAAACACTTTATCTTCAGCAACTTTCATGAAGTTATTTCTCAACTAGTAACGTCTGCAGTGTAAGCCTCCCTATCACTTCAGTCTTTTGGCAGTTAAGAAGTAGAGTGGTTTATTAGTTGTATGGGGAGATCTTCTGTGATACTTGTCATGTTCCACTGCTCATGCACTGTTATAGGAAGCAAATTGTGAGTACAAAGTTTTGAGATAGCAGCTGCCTGGTAGCCTGTCTGGGAACAGCTTTAGAAACTGCCGTGTGCAGCATCCAATCTCATCACGGCTACTCTAGCAGGCCTAAGAATATATGACTATACATAGTTCAGTCAACACCAGCATCCCGGAGTATGGTGCACTATTGCCCTCACTCTTCTCAAGTGAGCTTTCTGTATGAAGAAAAAGTTTCTTCATTCTGCAGTTTTATGAGCCTTCCAAAGGGTCTTCAGAAGCAACCAAACCTGAAATCCAGATAAGCCAGATTTTGACATGAGGTGCTGTCTCTGTAACAGATAGCAGCTGAGATCAAGCTTGCACCTTTGTGAGTCTATGGATTTAAGACTGAATTGTTTTCTTTTCATGAAGTTGCACTGTACCATAAGTATGTCTTGCAGAATTAAACATGTTTGAATCTTTTGCCAGGCTTTAGCAAATGCCTTATTAAAGCATTTGGAGAAAAAAAAACCCACAACATTTTATTGCCTTATGTTGCCCGTTGTGACACATATAGACAGCCTTCTAAAAGACAGATTTTCAACAAACAAATATGTTAAAAGGGTGTACAGAAATATGTAGACTTTTTATGCAAGAGGTATCATGAAGAGGGTCTGTTAAGGGGAGTGGTATCCAACTATGTGGAAATAATTTTTGTTTAGCAGGACAACAGCATTTGCTAATTAACTGCTGTGAATTCCCTTTATGCTCAATTGTCTATCTGCTTGCTTGGAAACATAAAGGCAACCACATTCGAAGTTCTGAAAAGCCAGCTGGCTGCTTTTCAATTGTACAGCCTTTGAAATTGATTTGAAACTCCTTTGTGCAGTAAAACAAATGTAAATTGTTGACGTACTGATGACATTGCACATACTGCATTTCTGTGGAAGAGCAAAATCAATTATTTTTCCTTCCACAAAATGAATCACCAAGATGTAAACCTAAGCAGGATCTTTTTCTGAGTAGTAACATTAGATTAGTCAGTGTTTTTTTCCAGGGGTGACATTTATTATTCACATTTTGTGTGAGCTGATTCATCTTGTTTCTCATACATTAAATTATTTCCACGATTTAGTGTTGGATTTCTAATTAATTGATGTAGAACACAGTTATCTTGAAGTGTATGACTTGTATTGAGATGCTTGAGTGGATGAAGAACTGTCTCAATTCTGGAAGCTTGAATGCTTACGTGTGCATAGTCAGGTGGCTCACAGTAGGAAGTGCAATGATGTGATTAAGCACTGTTCTCTGTGGCCAGCTAAGACTATGTTGTCTTATGTTTCCATGTAAAAAAAGTTCTTTCAGCACAGATTAGTCAGTAGTTCATTAAACTGTTGGACTTTTGTCGTTATTCTTGTCTATACCATTTTTCTAGTTCTGACACTCCAAGATTTTAGTTAACTTAAATGAGAGTGAAATCTTCCTTTGTGCAGAATGTTATAGCCTTATCTGTGTCTCTTTCCTTCTCAAGTCTGGTCCAAGATGGTTTTGGTATGCCAAGTTAGATGGGTTAACTGCAGTCTTCAAACTGTATGTAGAGCTACTGTCTTGTGATGTTTGTTAAGGATGGGGTTTTTTTTGAAGTTTGTTTGTTTGTTTTGGTTGGGTTTTTGTTGTTGTTGTTGTTGGGTTTGGGTTTTTTTTTCTTCTCCTTTGAAGGTACAGGGCAGCAAGAGGCTAGTGGATGTTGACTTCTTCATCCTTTCCTCATCCTTCGAGTGACAAAATGTAGTTCTTCTTACCCTGATCAGATTTGGTATTGAGATAATGCAGAAGATGATGTTTTACTTAAACTCAAACCTGTAAAGCTTTTGAACATGCAGCAGTATCATATCTGAAATGTGAGACATCACTTTTAAGGTATGACCAGCTGATATATATTATAACCACCATACTACCTGACATAAATGGTAATAGAACTAATTGCCTCAAAGATACAGTATTGTAGGCAGGCAAATACAGATCTCGGGTCTCTCTGAATCTTTGAACTCTCAGCTCTATCACTGCTGAGCTTGCTTCAGCACTAATACTAAAAGGCATCTGAAGGACAGGAATAATCTCTCACAGTAACTCTAGTCCATGCATGGGCTTTATTAGAACTTAGATATGCTAATAAAGATATGGATATACTTTGCTGAACTGGGATCACTCATGGTCTTTGTGCAGTGAAGAATGATCACAGAAGAGGAGGTGAAACTCCTGGCTCTCTGTTCTTCAGCTAACTGAAAACTGTTAAGAGAGCCTTGCAGTCCTGTACAGGTTCTTGACTGTCACTCGAGTGGGTAGATGAGAAGGAATTAACTACATTTCTCTCCTGACTGCTAGCAATCAGGAGGTCACAGCAAAGAAAGGATCCTCTGAGATCTTGTAATCCTTCAGTGCTACCTGCCTTCTTTTGTCTCTCTTAATTAACTAAACACATTCCTGTCATCTACATCCTAGGAAAACACAGAGAGATCTGAGGAGGCGGGAAGTATTATTTATGTTGACTGTCACTTGTAAAAACAGTGGAGATCTTCACCTCATTGGACTAGACCTTATTGTTAAGCATGTAGTTCGGAAAGTTTTTTCTTCCAAGTATGTTTAAGGTCATCTTGGAAAGGAAGAAGGGTTAGAAGAGAGAAAGTAGAAGTTTGTTTAGCATAAGCCTCCTGCTATTTATTTACATACCATATGCTTCCTCATGCACATTTGCACCAGATGATTTTATTTGGATAGACAACGGAAACATCAAAAAAAGTAACAACAGTTTTTGCACAGTGTGAGGCTTCTATTACAGCAGCTTGCCATCCACTGGTAAATTCACTTCTCAGCTGAGCAGTTTTGAATGCAATACAAAGAGAGAAAGCTGGCATTTAGTTTCATTGTCACAATATTGAAAACCACCACTATTCATAACCATGGTCATTTTCCTTCCTTTAAAACACTTCCACAGCTTCCAATATCACATTTTAGCTTAGTGGCCTGAAAAATACACTTGTGCAAATACTCTGTCTGCTGACTGTCAGGAATAATTTCTGAACCCAGTTGCTAACTGCGACTAGATTACAGTGTCCAAAAGTCCTCATATTCTACGAAGTCTTGTGAAAGGAAGGAAGCACAGATTTGTGATTACAAAGCCAAAAGAGCTGAGCATTGAGCTGTTATGTACCTTTACGTGCCCCCCAGTTAGGGGATGTGTGTTACCCAAGCCATCAGTGTAACACCAACAGCAGCTGCAGAACACCACCCCACATTGGCTGCAGTACATGCCTTTTGACCAGCTAAAGTGGTAGGGAACATGATAGAGGAGGAGGAGGAGTTGTTACATGTGAGGTATTAGGGGTATGGAATGAAGCTAAGGTTTATGTGAGGGGCCTTATAGGGTGGGCATGTACAGATTCTAGAAGGCGTGTGGATTTGAGAAAGGCTTAAGGTTGCTGAAGCTGTAGGGGTAATGGAAAAATTGGGGGGGGGGGGGGGAAAAAAAATCATTTGGTTTGTCTTTAT
>JANHFX010016235.1:38785-74824 GCA_027560015.1 Chloroceryle amazona
GTACGTGGAGGTGTTGTGGAGTGGGAAGGGGGTGAGGGGGGTGGAGTCTGTGGGGGTGAGGGCAAAATGGGGGGGGGGGGGGAGAATAAAAATCTATTGGTATATCTTTCATCACTCCTGCTTCCACTTCTGTTTCTCTGGGAACTGTGAGCAAGGGATGTTTCTGTATCTGTCCCTAAGAATGGTGGGACTTTGATACAGGAATAAATGTATTTGAATCCAAAACCTTTGTGTTCTACCCAAAAGCATTTAGATTTATATTGTATCTATGGAAAAGGATAATTTCATATTTTTCCACATGTGCTTTCTACATATTTGAAAATACTTGAAAGCAGTGTTCAGTTGAGCATAATAATATGTTTATTAACAAAGTAGTATTTAAAAATCTTTGTGAGGGAAAGAAAAGAACTATAGTCTAGTTCTTTGGGTTTTTTTTACATGAAGTATAATCTAGAAGTATGAAATTAAGTGAAAGGGTAAGAAGGGAGGCTTTATACAGTAGCTTAATTAAACCAGTGAAAGATTATGCTAAGGTCTAATTGTATACATGATTAATTTCTTTTTCTGGAAGTGGGGTTCAAGTCTCCAAAAGATAGCAAAGCTCAAACCTACAGAAAGAAACACTGCTTTGCAAATGTTTGCCACTCCAAGTTTCAGTGCTGCTTGCCAGCTGAAAGTTAACAGCTTGCACAAAAATAGTTGCTAAATCAGCATCTCTGGGACTTCCTGAACTCACATTTAACTGAACAACCTGATTTTTTTTTTTCATATGCATTAATATGTTTTTCCTTGCATCACGTAGGAAGACTGACCAGTACAAAAGGGAATTATTTGTACTGTGATACAAGTGCCTTAAGTACAAATTCATAAATGAGGAGTGTAGTTTCTGAGTGGCTAAGTGAATAAAACTTGGACCTGCTGTACTGGAAATTGTAGCATTGAAAAAAATTGAAGTTCTAGCATTGCCAGAAGTAAATACTGTGCAACCAAAACTTTCCATGTTATAAGGTAAGAGAAATGAGTTCCCTTCAATATGAAGGGTCCTATGTGGACAGAGTAATCAATACCACTCAGTGGTGGTGCTGAGAGGAGAACTCCTGTCCTCCCACTGGAGGACTTCCATCTCCCAAGTCGCAGGGACGACAGTAATAGCTGCTGTTATTGTTTCCAGAGATGATGTTCTGTGTATCTGGTGAAAAAATATTTAGTAGAGGCTTGGAGAATTGTCAGGCTTCAGTTCAACAAAATATTGACAAATACATTTTAGACTCATCATTCTGCAGCAAAGCAAAAAAATAAATCCTTGTGTCTCAGTGAAAGTTATGTCCTGAAGACTAACCTGTGGCCACTGTATCACCTTAGGGAGCACTAAGTTAAACACTGTTTGAAATAATTACGATAATTATGGCTATATCAATTAGATTATTATTTAGGATCAACTCGCTAAATGGCGATAATTGTTTCATTCTGCAGGAAGCTAGCGTACTTTTGAGAAATTTGCATCTATGTGGTAAAATCAGCATACCAAGAACTGCATTATATAGTGGCTCGGTGGTAATCGTATCAAGGGTTTTTTAATATTTCTTTGGGAAGATTAACTTTTTTCTTTTAACAAGAATTACCAGCACGGTATTAATGTAACAATATACATTCTACTGGCATAAATAGAAATTCAGGTTTACTTTGCCAAAGGACCACTCATGCGTAGGTCAGGATGCTCACAGACCCAATGGGTTTGTAGCATTTATAGTGCGCACATGAAACAGAGTTCCTCCAGAAAGAGTTCAGTGCACCAAAACCTTCTCCGTGATCCTAGCCAGAGACAGGAAGAGGAGATGATGTGGGATTAGCTTCAAAACCCACACTACTGTATTTGACCAAAATGTTAATGTTACTATCTTTATATGTTCCCCTCTCTGCCTTGCTAACTCCTTTCTGCTCATCTTCTGTAGAAAGTTCTGCAACACTTCCATCCAAGATATTTATTCACAATTGGACCTACAGTAAAAAAAAACCTTGAACTTAATATACGTGCCTCTTTTCAGTTAGAAATTATTTGGGACATAAATTGTATTTCTGTTTTGTAGCTTTCACCACTGCTGTAACATTTAATTAAAAAGAAATAATAAAGATCAATCCCTACTGAGTTCTTTGTAGTGAGAATATTATGTTTCTTTTTTATTCGGCAGTGTCTTTTTGTATTAGAAATCATTTTACTGTGGAAAAAAAGCGCTACAGATAGGTGCCAACAAAATTCTTTTTAATCTTTGCATTTAGCTAGAAGCACAAAAAGAAGTCTTTATTTAAAATCTGTTTTATAAAAGGTTTGAGTATGTGCCTAATAAAATTCTATCTGGACCACTATCCTATATGCTTAGTTTCAGATTGCAAATTATTTTGTCCTGAAGTTATAAACCCTCTGAAATAGAGACATAAAAGAGTATCTAACAGACCATTAACTATAGGGGTAGTATCAAGCACAGCTTTAATGTCATGCAGATCTCCCCTTTTAGAAAGTTTCAGTACACAGTGATGTGAATTTTAAGTGTGGTAGTCAAATATTTCTAACACATGTATGGTCAGACTTCAAAAAAGGAAAATTCTTGTTCCCCCCCCCACACACCTTGAGTGAAATATAACCCCAAAATACAAGAAACATACCTTGAAAATTAGTGTTACATCTTAATTGGATGAAAAAGCTGAAAACTGAAATAAGGAAATGATCAGAAAGCTACTGTTAAGTATTCTTAAGTCTAAACAATTTAAATTAAAATGTTAGATTTTTGAGAAACCTCAGAAAAAAATAAAGCTATCTTATTTTTGACCTTGCCATAAAAGAATGCTAAATTTATTTAGGACCCACCATCTTCTCACTCTCTGATTTCCTCTTGTCTGTATGAAGCAGTCAGAAGACCCAAGAACTCGCAATCCTAACTGCAGCTTTCAAATGAACCTCAAATCACCTGCCGTCTCTGTCAAAGTCCATTTTCCACTGCGCTAAGTGAAGGGGAAAAAAGTGGTCACTGTAAAAATGCCTTTAATATGGCAGTTTCAAGTATCATTAAGCTCTGTTCCATCTGCTTAAAGAGATAGTGGCCATCTAATTGCGAAGAGCGTTGTAAGAGACGAAGCAGCCAAGCATGTTGATTTATCATATGGAGTCCAAAAAAAAATTTTAACTCTGTTGATGTTCTGTTGTTTTTTGAATTCTTAATTCACTCAGCAAGTTTGTAACTTTGTCATTTAGTGTTTAATCCCTATAAAGAAGATAAATAAGCAATTGAAAATCAGGTCTGGTGTGTATAGTTCATTGTCACTTGACTCAATAATTAACATTTCTTTATGAACTTATGAATCATAAGACTCAAAGCACATTACTGCAATATGTAGGTATCATATTGTTTTATAGATGAAAACAGAGATGTGACAGTAATAAACTGTAAACAAAATGGCATATAGAGTGAGCAAGTTTAAGTAAAGATCTGGGTGCTGTCTATTGAACCTTGTTCTTTCCTTGAATGGTCTCTATACTACACATTTTTACCTGCTACTATGATTCTTGCTATTCACTTCTTTTCACTTTAAGCTACCTCTATTTGTTTAAACTGATGGATCCTGAACCCTTTTGAAAACCCTGTGTTCAGAATCTTAAGTTTAGCATTACCATCTTAAAGAAAGTGAAAGGTCTTGGAAAAGTTTAAGTATTGACTTTGTCAGCTGCCTCTACTGGTACATTCAGTTTATTTGCCTATCTGCTACTGTGTTATTACTTCCTCAATTTGCCAAGGAATAAGGAAGGCTTAATGGAAAGAGGGAAAAGGAGGGGAAAAAACAGATGAAATTAAATGGATGTTCAGGAATCTTGAGATGAAGCATTCTTAATAAATATCCCTTCAGAAATCCTTTTTGACAAAGGCATCAAATTAACTATCCCAGTTTTTCTTTTCCTGCATCCAGATCAGCATTTGCAATAGATATAAGTAAAAGCACCATTTACCCCAAGTAGTATGAAATATACTGTCAACACATTCTAGTGTGATGGCTGGAAATGTTCATAAGTTAATAAAATCAAACTTACTTCAAATGTGACATGTTTAGCCTACTTCTTGGCAAGGTTAGTAAGTCACATTTGATTCTGAAGTGTTTAGCTTCAACTACTCTGAGTAAAGATAGGGACAAAAAGTTGAATTACAACATTCAGGAAATATATCTCCTTTTATGTATATAAGAATCAAAGGAACAACTAAGGTAGTTATATTATTTATTTTTTTTTCAAGATATTTCACAAAATATAAGAAAAGATATCCCAAAATACTTTTGGGAAAGTTCTGAATAACAAACTTGAATGAAGCATCAAACATAACATTTTGGCAAAATGTTTAGTATAATGTAGTTATAAATTACAGGAAAACACGTTAGGTAAACTAGAACAGAAATATTTGTAGTTATGTACATGCTCCCTGATATTAATCTGTTTTTATTAATATAGTTAAGAGCAGTAACCCTAAAAATAGAATAAAATTAAATGATAATATTAACCAAGATGTAAGTGATAATATTAAACACCCAAGCTGTTTCTGATGCTGCAGTGAAATAATTACTATCACTTCTGAAGGTGTTTATAAGTGTACCTACATACATGAACAAAAATTATATAAAAATACATTAGAAAAAATCTGTATTAGAAAGCATAAATACAAGCCTTTTGAGTGCTCATTTTGCACTTTGTAATGAATACAATTTTGTTTTGTTCCAGAGTACTAGTTTATTCCTTGGAGTATTTTATATCATATTGCTTAGCTGCATTAAAACTCTCATTTCCTGAATAAAATTCTACGTTTATAGTCCTTCTTAGAAGTAAACATTCCTATTTATGATGGAAATGTTCTATATTTTGCCATGCATGAAAAGAAGCCTCTTTTAGGAGAGTGTTGACTTCAACACATATATATACGCAACACATACCTAGCTGTCTGTAGGGAAGGTTATAACATGTCTGGTTTACATGTTATTTTGGTCAAAGATGAAAGTATTTCTTTGGCTACCACAGGCTGATACATCGTTCTGATAAACTACAGAGGAGTGGGTGGTTGTACACCTCAAAGTGTGTATATTTGAGCAGTGCTTGAGTTTGCAACACTATATGCTTTGAATTAAATGTGCACATCAAAATAATTAAAGAGGAATTGTAAGCAAAAGTTAGCACTGGTAGGAAGATGTAATCCTTTGTGTACTTGTCGTCTATGTAAGATGCACCACTTGAATGTAATTTTCTGATTTTAAAATGAATATTTAATTAAATTACTTTAGAAATACTTACGGTTAATGAGAAAACTCAATTTGCAGAAAGTGTACTCTTGAAATACTTTTGTGACATTCTAAGCTTCATTCCTCTTATGCAATTATTATGCAAATATTATTGCTTTTGCAAATGACCTTTGCTATGAGTTGTTTAATAATTGAGTGAGGTTATTGAATACTGTAGGTTTTTAGGATTTTGGCTGGGTTTTTTTTAGCTGTGGTTTCTGTGAAAACTTATTATTATTTCTGTGTAAACTTATTAGTTAGTATTTCCTGAAATATGGTTGCTATGCATGGCAGCTCATCTTTTCCAGTAAATGTGAGAACTGTGATTGTGTCCAGCTTTTCTTTTCTAGCTGTCACTTGCAGAGTGTCATAATATTTAGAGATACGCTCTATACCTGTCAGAGTTTGTTACAGTTCAGTGATGCATGATGAAGTGTGAGGGACATAGTCTTCCTACTCTACTAAGGGTATAAATGCAGTGATGATACCTCACAATGACTCCTTGTTCAAGGTCAGTGCAAAGAAACTCATCTATAGTGTTCAACAACTCACTTATTAATTATTGCATTCTAGAATGCAAGGCCAGTTTCTTTAATATCTCTCTAATTTTACAGAAATATTTCTGGGTATTTATAAGAAATAAACCAGACTTTTATAACAAATGCAATTTTTCCCTACGATTTTTCTTTCAAAATGAACTGATTTAATCATCTGAAATTATTTCTTTGTTCAAATCCTTTGAAATTAACTATGATAGCATTAAGCTTTTGCTATTTTACCTGAGGATTAACCCCGCTGGTATTTGAAGATGTAACTGAAGGGGTATCTCTGAGTAATACTTACTCTGGTAATTTTGTATCACCTTGAAAAAAAAATAAAACTTGCTAGCTCAGGGATTACTATAAGCATATAAGAATAATATGCACCTAACTCATTAGCCTTATTATTTTCTTTTGCTAAAATATGCAATTATAGGACTTCAAGACTTCAGGTGCTCTTGGCTTATTTTGTGAATACCATTTAAACACATGCTAGTGTGAGTTATTTTATTAGAATATTTGTATGTAGTACTTCTCCAGTTGTTAATTATCTAATTAAAATACTTGCTAATTTATACATGTTCTATTACTACACTATTGTCCTCAAACTTTTTTTTCTCTTCCATCATTCCACTGAAATCATAGGGCCATGAAGGAGTTACAGCTAATTGCATTATTAATGGCATATTAAGGTGTTTAGATCCTTGGAAAGAATCTTTTTTAGCTTTGTTTTTTAAAACTAAATAAATACATACAAATACATAAACCTTCTATTAGAAACCTACAGCTTTGCAAACTCGAGCAACATTTTATTTTTGAAAAAGAATACTATTAAAATCATACAACAGGAAAAATCCTTTACACGATACCGTTTCAGGTAAAAAGTAGTTTTGAAAATCTGAGAGAAAAGTGTTATGAAAAACATCATTAATTGACAATAAGGATGAAAAAGCTTTATGTATTTTCTGAAGAGTATACATCTTTGACGAGATCTGATAAACTCATCTCAGTAGGTTGTGACTCCTAATAGAGCTGAAGTGGCAGCATTCACTTGCATTCTGCTTCATAGCATCTCTCCAAACTTGCAAATGAATCAGTATGGCACAGTCACTGTCCTGCCACTGCGGCTGGGGTGGATGGGATCCTCTCAGGAGGCTCTCTACTACTGTGCGTGCTTCTCACTTTCATTTCGTGGAGTACTGAGTGGTTGTGGCTCCCCTGATGTCTTTATTCATCATCTGTCTTTTGACTTGTATTGCAAGATTTAAGAGGAATACCTTATATTTATTTCTTTCTCTGTTCCAGAGTGGGATTCTTCTTTTTATTTTTTTTATTAAAACTGTCCTGAGTACAAGAGAGGAGGAGAAGTGGGGCCAGACTGAAACATGATGAATAGTGTAGTACATATGCTAGCTTAAAAAGAGTCTGCCTGAGACTCAAAGTCAGCAACGTGCTTGGTCGGTTTGTTTTCTGGGCACTCGTGGGACAAGAATGAGGAAATGTGCCCTTACTTGTTACAGGTTTTTGCCCCTTTATACCACTTTAACCTCCAGGGCAATGGTGTATGGGAGATCAGGACTTCAGCTTCCAACAAAAGCTCCCTTCACAGAGTGGAGGGGAAAGAAGTAGTATATATTTCTTGCTTGTGTTACAGAAGGAAGCATGGGTGCCTACTGAGAGCTGAAAAGGTAGCAAGATAGGCTGATTTTGTTGTATTTTTGCTTTTGGTTGTAATGTAGGTTAATTAACCTACACATCAATTGGTGTTGACACCAGAAGTTAACTTTAAAGGACTTTATGCAGACTACAAAGATTAATTTAAGGTCTAAAGTTTGCTGAAGAGCAAAACTGCTTTAAGCCTTGAAAACTTGAATGTGTTCTTAACATTGGTGTTGCTTATTGAAAAGCAACCCAATGTCCATTTTGTATTTTGACATTTGACATTAAACCAGAAAACCCTAACGAGCTACACAGATATGAACTGCAGGTGTATAATATTAGGGCTGAAACCTAAAGTCTTACAGTAAAGCTTACAAACATTTAGAGAATATATGAATAGCATATATGAGCTTAAAAATTACTTTTTTAACAATCTGTTAATCTATTTACCGTGTTTTTTCCTTTCTTTAAATTTATCTGAAATATCTCTGGCTAGATAATTGTAAAGGGATCAACAGATGAGAAACAAGAATTAGTTTAAGGCTTGAAAAAAATGCTTATACAGACAGAGACTGAAGATCTCAATGCAGTTAGCAAAATGAAGGTTAAGAGGTGATCTGATTAGCGTTTATCTCCTCTTTAGGGAAAAAAATACCAGCTTTAAGGTGAGTTCTTTAATGTAGCAGGAAAATGGTATAGCAATATCCTATAACGAAAAGTAGAACTTCTCAAAGGTTTCAGGGATTCTCTGTCACAAAATAAATGTTGCTCTATAAACTACTGGGGTCAGTTCTTTAAAGTACATTATGGATCAAGTCAGACTGGATCATCATAATAGCTCCTCAGTGGGCCATTGGTTTGGTCCTTATGTAGGCATTAGAATATCACCTTCTCTGAAAATATGCATCATACTTCTTTTATGCACATACTGATCTATTCTTGCATTTTCTTAGTTTGAGATCTGATGTGTCTCATCATGAGATAGGACAACAGCTGACAGGTCTGTATTACAGTTGTCATATCTTACTTGAAAATAATTGCAAGTGCCAAATAGCTGCAGGTAGTTTGTATGTCTGCTATTATGTTTATAGTCAATACAGGTATTATTCTGTTATTTTGCCTTATTGCTCCACATTATAACTTATTCTGCATATAGCTAAGGAAAATATTGGAATATATTAACAGTAGATTGTCATTAATTTGAGTCAGTGTTTCATGAGTGAACTATGTATTGGCTACCAGGTTATATGTGGAACAATTTCATTTTCACTAATGTAGCATTATACCCTGCCATGCAATGACAATTCGTGAGACCTCTATCCCATGAATTGTACTTTAATTTTTCTCCCTTTGAAATGTTTAGGAACAACTTAGTCGTCTTGAGCACTTAGAGATTTACACTGAAATTATTGTCACCAAATATATATATCTATAAAAAGCATAGATTGCAAATCTTTTGAAGCATTCATTAGAATCTGTGTCATATGCTGCAATTAATTTGCCATTACTTGCAGCTGCCCTTTCCAGTGAAAAGATTAGAAGTTGGGAATTTATAATCAGGAAACCTCAACACAGCTGTCAAAAAAGACTTGGGATTAGTACAAGTAGTCTCAAGGGACAACTTCAAAGGCAGTTTGAACTGTGAACTTCTATGTCAGAATTGTGATTGCCAAGGACCCTTCTAGGTCACACAACAAGGATAATGAGCGCTACAGACTTAAATGGTCTTGGACAAAAGTTTATTATAACTGCACAGAGAAATAGCCCAAATATGTCACAGTAGATTCATGGTTATTACTGAAACAATGCATTAATGTTGGCAGTCACTTGAAATATGGTATGTATATAATAGTTTCATTTAGTATCACTTAAAGGTCTGTACTGCAAAGAGGCATGACCTGTCACTGATGTATGCTGCTGTAACAAAATATGAGACTTATACCTCTCCTTTGACAAATTTCAGATCAGTCATTTACTGTACAAAATGAGAGGAATGTAGAAGATATAAAGAACTTAATTCATCACTTTGATTGGTGATTCTTATTCTCGAAATTCAGGTGATTCCTCCCAAAATAAGGAACACCAGACTATCAGGTATAGTTGTTATTTTCATCTAAACAAGCAACCCTTTACTCATAATGAAAAGGTAATGTAGCTTTAGAACTTCTTGGTTCTTTAGTATTTGTTTTCATGATGGCCAAACATATTTCATTTGAAATAATATTCACGGACGTCTATGTAGTTTATTCTGAGATTCTTAATTCAGAAAAGAAATGTAGTATACCCAAAAAAGGAGGTCTGTGTCTGCCATAGAACTGACAAAAACTTAAAGAAATTATTGCTTTTCTGAAGAAAAGCAAAAGTTTTCTTCTCTAGTCTCTGTCTGCTGTTACCTTTGGAAAGAATCGATGTTTATGTTGCTGTTGAGCTGTTATGACACAGTTTTCAAACTGACTTGCATGTCATCCCATGGTGGCTGGGAAGATAATAAATGTCACTTGTTTGCAGTAAGAATATGGAAAACAAGCTTAGTACCTTCATGAAGTGCAGTAAATAACTTTGTCATTTTAGCCAGTTCTAGGAAGACTGAGTCTGTATCTTACCATAAGCTCTTGTAGCATCTGAAGCGACAGCAATGATTCAAAGTTCTAGTGCTGCAATTTTTAAATCCCTGCAGAAAGAAAATAAGGAAAGACTGTGGAAATTCTTGGAAAAAACTATTTTTGTTTTACATTTAAAAGATCAAACACAGTTAAACTGATAATGAAGTTTATCAAGTTTGAGATTTTATTTCTAATACGCATTCAGAAGTGCAGCCGTGTTGAGGAGACTATCAGCTGTGTAATTCAGGATTCAACAACACAATGAAAGAAGAGTTTAATAAGGTGGAACTGATTGGGTTGGACATTTGTATACCTCTGTGAGTATTGTTTAATTGTCCATGAGATTGAAATGTTAAATAAGCAGACTAATATAAACTGAATAACACTAGAAGGAGAACTGATAGATCACAAAAATATTTTTTTTCCTAATATGTAGTTCTTAATTGTAGCATATGCTCAATGCTGTATGCTTGAAAGCTTACATTTCATGTCTTTGTTGAAGAAAGCAAAATAAATTTTATTTACCAATACAAGAATTCATTTCAAGTACATACATGATGTGCTTGACTTTCAAGACATGCGAGATTTCATGGATTAATTGAAATGCTGGCTGACACTGTAGGTATGCCTGGAAGGTGTGACAGAAAAAAGTTTGGGATGCATTTGTGATGTTATTTCATGAATACACAGAATGTATGTCTGACTGACAATTAGATGCCCAGTTCAGGAATGCACAGAGTATTAATTTTTCATTCAAGTATGATGGTCTGTCTTTAAGATGTAAATATATTTGTTCTTCATTCAGCTGTGCCAATGGAAAAGGTTATAATCCTGTTTCTAACCCCAGCTGGTCATCACTGCCTTCTGCTGAAGGTTATCATGTTCTTAGCCCATCTCAAGTTAAAGTATCTGGACTAACAGAGATACACTGTTTAAAGCAATTAAACTAACCTGGGGCTAATTATCTTTAGCAAAGAGGGCAACAATTGACTGGGTTGGCTCTTGCCATGTCTGGAAAAATAATGGCCTCTACAGCCTTTGATTTCTCATTAAACATTTACTCCATCCAACTTTGTAACTCCTCGAGATGATTCTGGACGCCAGCTGGTTGTTCTGCTCAGGGGAGCCTTTTCTTCAAATATGTTGTCGCTGTTCAAACTTGCATATACCAATGAGAAGTTTGGCAGTGGGACAATTACAGGGGGATTCCACAAAGCATTTGTGCAATACTATACATGTAATTTGTGAAGACGTTGGGTGATAGTGGGGGTGGAGATAGAAATTACAATATTTATCTTGCTTCCAAGACAGCTTCTTCTGATGGTTAGATACAGTGATCTTAGAGGTCTTTTCCAACCATGACAATTCTGTGATTCTCTGTGGTTCTGTGCTTTCTGCAGTCACTGTAAAATTTCAGGTAGTAAGCAGGTTAAACATAGAGGCTAGATCATTTTACACGTCAAGAATTCATGATAGTTCTGTTTGTCTTATAGTTCATGACTTGAGTGAGGGGAATCTATATGAACCATATATGGTGTACACTTTAATTGGTCAGAACCACTGCTGTGTAGATAAGGAAATACACTACCATATATACTGCCTGGGTTGTGGTAGTCTGATTTTTAACTTCCATCTCTTGCATTGCACTGTGCCATCACAAGAAGTAGTCTCCCTAAAGCACCACTGAAAGTGAAGAAGGCAGTTAGGACTGATGTCATTATAGTAAACTAGCCAGTGTAACATTTTATTCTTCATTATCCATGATGCGGCATGTATGGAGTACACAGTGATACTGATTTTAGCCTAAAGTAAAGCCCAGGTGAACACATCCTGAAGAGCAAGGGCCAGATAAATATGTTCCATAGGTTTCATACAATATTTTTCTCTTAGAAGGTGGGTTTCTCTTTCTCCAAAGCTATATATGCTTCTCTGAAACCAGAGACTTTGTCAATAGTTAAATTTAGGCCTCCTCCTTAAAAGGCAAAGTGGACTTCACTTTGTGCCTTTTTCACATTTTCAGAAGTCAGGATGTAAGTGACATCACTTGACCTCATGTGATCATTTTACCCTCTCTGAAAATAATTTTATACCAAAGTCTTTTCTTCATACATTTATGGTACCAAAGTGATGTATAATAACACTGGTCCTATAGGTCTTCAGTTGTTATTATAATTTATAAGCATTATATTTGGACCTTAACCCAAGTGAAGAAAGCTTAAGAAAAAAAAAATGTTTCTTAATATTGTTGTATTTGGTTGGTTTTGGTGGTTTATTTTTCTTTTTCTCAAATAGCAAAGCAACATAATAAAGTGTGTAATGCAGCCATGTAAGTGGTAATGAAACAATATTTTCCTAAAGGCTTTTTCGCACAGGAAATGTATGTAACATTGTAAATTTCTCTTTTATAATTTAGGCTGCATTAGTTGAAAAGAAAAAAAAGGCTGAAAAGTAGCTCACCATGAAGTATTTATGTAGTGGTTAGTCCTTCATTGAATAGTGAAGGGAAGAAATCATAAAAGATAATGAACTTCAGCTGAAGTAGCACTTGAGCATTAAAAAAGTATCCTCCTGGGACCAATGGTGACTAAATTTTATTAACAGATTTCTAAATAGCTGGTTTGATGAAATGTTCTCTACTGCACTGTTTCATGGTGAACTGGGTAAGATGCTTACAGAAGCTACACAGTATTTGGGATTTAAAATAACTGACATGAGATGTCTGCTGTAAGGGTGATTTATTTCATGTGAATTACCACTTAAAAATTTCTTCACAAGTGTCCCTTTGTAGACCAACATACACTATATGTAACTTGATTTCTGTTAATTGTGAAAACAGGTTTTTCATCAAATCAGCATATTTTGAAAGCTGCCAGCATTACAGTAATGAAAATGTTCTACAACGTGAAACTCTGGTTAACAGAAAGATTTATGTTTTATACCAAGGAGGATCTGACTTGTTATTAGTAGTATTTTACCAATGCACCATAAAAGAGAAATGCTTCTTCTTAATGCTAACAATGGACACCAAATGATTTAATATGTTGGCTTTGATCTTTACAAAATGAAGTTTAAGACTCAGAATGGGGTGGATTTAAATATCTATGATGCACTAGACAGCCAAATCCTGTGAGTTTACTTTGACACTATATGAGATACTGGGGAGGCATCCTACTGTGAGAAGTTAGTTCTGTCTGCCTTCTTTAGTATGTTGGCTTGTACTGTAACTCTGAAACCTCAGGATATCTTTGAATTGAATTGAAGGGGATAGTTATAAAATTCCTCATCATAATAAAATTCAAGCAGAGTCACTAGGATTCAGTGCAGTCAAATTAAATGACAGGTGCTCTTCCACTATTAGAGTTCATTATCTTATAAAAATCATGCATATGTATTTTGCATAAATCAGATAAAATTGTGACTTCAAAAACATTCATATGAGTGTCTCAGAAAAGTATTGTAGAGTATAAATAATTGCGTGCACAGTAAAATGTGGTATTTGGATAAACCTTTTAAGGGACGTATTTTTTCCTGCTTTCCAACTTTAGAGGCTATCGCACATTCTCTGTTTTACCCTGTTTATTTGTGTTGATTCTGGCTCTGCCTGAAGGAGGGCAAAATATCCTGTAACTCACCAGGAGAGTGAGTTGTAAGCTGTACTGAATTAACTCTGCAAGAGAATTCTCTCTTTGTATTTTTCTTGGCAACCATTAATAGACACACTTTAAAATACAGCCAGGGCTCTGGAGTATCCTACCTATTGATCTTCTCTGAAGGAAATGTTGTCTGCTAGCCTGGTCTTGATTTTCTCCAAGTGTGGTGCCTTCCAAAAGTGCAAATTTCACTCTGTTGAGAGACATGTACTGTTAATACAAGTCAAAGAAAATAAAAATCTCTTACTAATAGAATTTTACAGCAATACAGTAACAAAGTCAACAGGGATATGTATTAAGAGTTCTATAAGATTATGTATTATCCCCTGTATACAGCGTTAAGAGTCTTTTGGTGCATCTGTCTGGAAAGAAAGGTAACAGAGAAAAGAAAGTACTATTTGTAATGGAGAAGCCATCTAGCCACTATTTTGTTTTGTAGGATTATATCTAATTAGAGAGGAATCCTCACGACGTGAAAGACTCATGACACTCTACCACTGTATTACTGCTAAGCACGGGTACTAAAATGCAAGAGTTTAATATAGACTCATATGTTGGAAGACCTCAAAAGTTTCAAAGAAAATTATTCCTGAGTTATGAAGTCCTAACTGTAGGTTGCTCAAGTTCCTGCATAATTCATGTCCTTTACATTTGTGTTAAAATAGTCTTTTATTATGTGATCATAGATTTTGATTTTTTTTTCTCATGAGAAAGGTAAAAGCCATTATATTAATATACTGCTTGCCAAAATTTCAAGTTTCTCATCAAAATATTAGAGTACAAGATTCTCTTTGACTATAAGAAAATAGATTGTTCATAATAATGGGGGAGGGGGAAATGCATAGTTTTAATTCTTTGGAAAAATGAATATATTTTACCTAAGATTTATGGACTCTTGAAAAAATTCACTTTGACCAAAGTGTTAAATGTGGAAAATTTTTACCTTAACTGTTAAAGTTTGATGAAAGTATGAGGAATGTGAAACTATTTTTTCATGATAAGAATCAAGTGATCTTATATATGAAGGATACAAAGTTCAGACAGAGTAGCTAGAGAATATTAATGAAAGTTCAAACCATATAACATCATGGCTTTGTTATATATTAAAATTGTTGAGTTTTTAATTTTTAATAGGTTTTATTTTAACTTTGTGAAAGTAACTTAAATATCAAAATTAATAGATTTTTATTTGCAGATTTATGTAGTTACTTATCTTTGTATACTCATTATCCCCATCATTTTAATGAACCTATTGGCCTCCGTGGAAATTTTTCTACAGAATTAATGAAGTATTTTCTATTTCCAGTTTATGAATTGATTGCTCATTATGTTATAAGAAGAGACAATGTCAAATTCTGATGCAGGCAAATAGTGTAAGAAACTTGAATCAAATTTGTGGAGGTTGTGATGTGGTTTCTCTGTTTTAATATACGGAGAACCTTCTTTGGGGTCATACATGAAAATCGACATAAAAAATTACGGTAAGTGGTTTAATCCCAAAATGAAATGAGATGAGGTAGACAAGAATGTGGCTGCTTCTCCACTCCGAAAAGTTTCACAAAGGGGAATAATGTGAAGGCTGAAGAGTTACTTTGAAATTTTAGGGTAGTTTATTGACTTGCAGATTTCTGTCAGTACAGAATTCTTTGACAGGTACCACACTATCTGTGCACTTTTGTTGAGGTGAGAGAGCCCACTGGCTCTTCTATCCAAGAGTAGTAAGCTTGCCAAATTACACATTTACAGATATTGCAGTGGATTTTCTGGTTAATTTGCTCACTATTCATTTTTTCTTGCTGAATAGTAATTTTCTTTCCTTTTCTTCAGCTACATATAGAATATTTTACAGTTATTAAAAATACTTATTAAAGGCCTGTAAAGCATTTTTAAGAAGTTTAGTTTGAAAACAGGCATGCTGTTAGGACTCAAAAGTAGAAGGGGGCTCAAACCAAAGCTGTTCCAAGACCTCAGGAAACTCTTAAGTTCTTCAAGAATGTATTCCATTCTGGCCAATGGACTGCTAGACGACATTCCAGAATGAGATCATAGCATCTTCCTATTCTAGCCCTGAAAGTGGTTTCTTTATCTGTCCCTCTTGCTACTGTTGAAATCTATGGTTATTTTCACTCTGTTATCACTGGGAAAAGACAGTTAGTGACCATTTAGAAGATGTACATATGTGTTATTTTTAAGCCAACTCTACTGTTGTAATCAGTATTTGCCATATTGCATCTTTGTTTATAAGTATGTAATAACTGCCTGCCCATGGCAAAAGAATGTATTTCCCTGGTGTCCAGAAGGTATGTCTTTGTTGATTGTCTAAGCAATTAATACAGTGTCTGTTTTACTAACCAGTACTGCAATGGGGAACAATAGTGTTTCTGACCAGGAGTAAAAATCCCTCACCTTTGTTAAAAACTGAGGCATTAAGCAGTAGACTCTGCCCTCTGTGATCAAAACCAGTTGTGCTGGACTGTATGTCTGTCTGAGAGATAAACTGGAATCCCAGCTGACCCTATAAATTATGCCATACTATCTACCTGTTGAAAGCAATGCAGCCGTTGCATTTCCTCATTATGGTGAATTATTTGGCCAGAAAAAGCAGACCTATTATAAAAACAAAGAAACAAACCAAAACCAACCAACCAAAAAAAAAAAATCCTCTAAAAAACCCAGGTGATGGGATAGAATCAGAGAATCATCAAATGGTAAGAGTTGGAAGAGACCTCTGGAGATAAAAAGATTTCATCAGGATTATCTAAAGTACAAAGTATTGTAAACATATTATTAGGAGTCTGATATGTATGAGTGTAGCATCTTGGGGTTTTTGTTTTGTTTTTAATGATTAATTAAATATTTCTGAATCACACAATTTTACAAACACTGTTGTAAGTAGGAGTATTTCAATGATTAGCAATTCTTAATGATTCTGGGAATGAAGTGTTATGATTGCAAATTAAACTGTGTAAAGACTCAGAGGAAAGTAGTTGTGCCCAGGAAGGAAGCAGGCTACACAGCTTCCAGCCCATGGTAGTGCAGTGTGTTGAGCCAGGGAAATAAATCTTGACTGACCCTGCAAAGCCAAGACATAGAATCATAGAATGGTAGGGGTTGGAAGGGACATCTGGAGATCATTGAGTCCAACCCCCCTGCCAGAGCAGGAACACGCAGGGCAGGCCACACAGGAACAGATCCAGGTGGGTCTTGAAAGTCTCTAGAGAAGGAGCCTCCACAAACTCTCAGGGCATCTTGTTCCAGTGCTCCGTCACTCTCACAGTGAAGAAGTTTTTCCTGAGTTTGAGGTAGAACCTCCTGTATTTCAGCTTGCTAAATATAAAGGAGGTACAACCTTGCATTTTTGTCCAAAACTGGAGACAGTGCTCCAGGTATCACAAGGCATATGCTGTGTTTTTTGCAATGGGAAAACTTTACTTAATACTTCACATTACTTCTGGTAGAATTTTCTTGAGTGTTCACTGTTTGTTGTAAATGTAAAAAGACATGATATCCAACATTTAGGAGTTGTACCCCAGCCAAAGTGGCTTACATTCATTTGAAACATCATCTGTCTCAGTAATTAGTATACTTACAGTTAACAGGGACCTGGCCCAAGTTCTTTTTTTTTGGACTGTATTCTGCTGAAGCATCTGCCCTTGAGTTAATTTTTTAAAGATTTCTCAATATGTTCTTGCTGTGGTCTGCATATTGAATTCCTCTTGAATATTTTTCTACCATTTGTGGATGCACAACTTTTCAAACTAAAAAAATCTTGCTAGTTTGTGTGTGGATAGAGTATAAAACTACATTATTTTCCATCAACTCTTTCTTTCTTATTTTATTCATAAAATTTACATATTTAAAAAAAAAATTAAGACCCTTGGAATATGAGTGAAAAAAGCCCCATTTTCATCTCACTGTCTTTCCAGGGTAATAAAATTACATAGAAAGACTGGAAATAATGTGATGCTATAAGCAATAAATACTGTGCTAGGGTAGTAGATAATTATATGACTTCTGTTAATATAGAGTACAATCATTTCAGTTCAGTTACAGTATTGGAAAGGTATGTTTTGGGAATAGGTTGATATATTTGCAAAATGTCATTCTGTCAGTTCCTTTACTAGTGCCTGCATTTGACTTAAATGGACTTACTTGTTTTAAAATATTGAAATATTTAAGAAAATATAAGTATTTGTCATTTGAGAGATTTGTTAGGATATAAATCTCTCAAAATCAGTCACATGAAAATATGTACCTTTTTAATTTATTTTTTTTAATTCCAGAAGTTCAAAAATCAACACTTAATATTCATTAGTAAATCAAGGGGAAATTCCCACTACCCTCTGGTTTCATTTTGCATCTCCTTTCTTTCTGCAGGGGTAAGGAGGAAAGGAGAAAAATGTCTAAAAAGTAGACCACTGGTGATTTATGTTGATGAACTCTGACAGAAGCAGTAGAGGGAAAAATTATATCAAAAATCAACATATTTCCTGTAGCAATCAAAATTTGTAATGACAGTATAGTGTGTGCCTATATCTTCGTCTATATGTGCATACCTATCATACAAAGGAGACTCTTCCCAAATGATGAAATCATATAGAGATTTTTATATATATTTATATATAAGAAAAATAATAATTTTCTATGCCACAGTTTTCATTCAAATATTTCAAAGTACTAACAAAAATGAAGACTATTGCCTCACTCTAACAACTGAAGAAAATAAGGTCTGGGTTGTTAATTAACATGCTACAATTCACAGGTTAAACCTGCTTAGATAGAGGAGAACACTGCTTCTTTTCTTTCCAATCTACTGTCAGGTCTGACAAATGCCAGCTTTACTGTATTCCTGTCACTAGGTCATAGCTAATGACATTTGAAATGTAGCTGTTAAATGAAAGTGTGAAAAATGCTTAATAGTTGTTTTGTCAGGAGAAAGTTATACATAAAATCACTTTGTACTTTTCATTGAAAAAAATTCAGCTATCAAAGCATATTTAACGAATCAAATTTTTTGATGTGTGGTATGACACAATTACCATCAACTTTTATTATCTTTGGCAGCAAAAGATCATTGCTGTTCTCTGAATGACTTCACCTAGACAGTTTTCCATTTTATTCAACACAAAAAGGAGTTCATTAGTTCCTATAACAGTGCTTGCATTCAATCAGCCATATTAAGCAGTGACCTATTAAAAAAAGTGGTTCAACGACTTAGAGATACATGTGTTTGGATCTAGATTGACTTCCACTGTCCTACAAGTTAAACTCAGTGTTTTATAGCGCCTGGAAATCATCTTGGACCAATGACTTTAATTGACCACTGGTTAGTAAGCAAATAGTATGTAGGAAGTCTATATAATTGAGTATCCTTAAACCTAATGAAGTTACTGTCCCCACATTAAGGATTCCTTAGCTGTATCATATCTTTAGGTCCAGTCATCAGGCTTGTGTTTACTAGTTCATATTTGTGTGAGAAAACTGAGCAAGTGTCGTAAAATGCTTATGTTAGCATTTTCAGAAGCCATCATCTTTTACCTAAGAAAACTGAATTAATGTATGTTTTAGTTTTGTTGGTATCATGTTACACGACCCTAGTCTCTTTGAATACTAGATGTACAATTTTTCCAGACTGAGGAGTGTACTTTTTCTCCTAGGAATGGTGTAGACTCACGATGCATCAATGATGAAAGTTGGTTGTGCTGATGTATTTTTATTTCTTGTGAATTTAGGTCATAATTTTATCCACAGTGATTATTATAGAATCATAGAATTGTCAGGGGTGGAAGGGACCTTAAAGATCATCTAGTTCCAACCCTCTGCCATGGGCAGGGACACCTCCCACTAGACCAGGTTGCTCAGATACCCATCCGGCTTGGCCTTAAAAACTTCCAGGGATGGGTCTTCCAGCACCTCTCTGGGCAACTGGTTCCAGTGTCTCACCACTCTCACAGTGAAGAACTTCTTCCTAATGTCTAATCTGAATCTACCCACCTCTAGTTTTGATCCATTACCTCTACTCCTATCACTCCACTTGGACATGGACCCACTGACAGACACTTTTTGGGTGCAGCCATCAAGCCAGTTCTTTATCCACCAAATTGTCCATCCATCAAACCCGTATTTTACCAGCTTGGATCATAATGCATAATAGTTTAGTTTGATTTTGCTTTCAGAGTATTGTGGATTCATTTGCATGTGTTTCGCTTGTCTTTTTCCAGACATAACCAAATCATATTAATAAAAATGTTTGTTTCATACATTTCATGTGTCTCAGAAATTATTAATTGCTGGAGCTTTTTGTTGGAAAATAACTTTCTTTCATAAGTGAGAATATTATAAACCTGACTCTTCCACTCTTCTCCTCCACTAAAAACAACAATGCAGTCATCTACCTAGATAGATAGCTAACTAGATAAAACAGAGCACCAGTGTCTCTCCTGTTCACTATCCTTTGCTTGATCTTGAAACTTGGACTCGTTCAGACCATTGCACAGACTGTCAGACCATCTGCCTTCCCTTGCTCGTGCAGAATCATACTGTCATCCTAACTAGAGACGAACTTTTACAACTAACAGAGGAAGGTGGTCAGAAAACTGTGGAGATCTCTGTTAACTAGGTAGGCTTTCTTCCAGAGCAATAATTCCACTGTCTCTATCTGTATTCCCTGTCTCATTACTAGTTTGTTCCCAGCTCACTAGCCTGCAACTGGTTTATAGTTTATGCTGGCATTGAGTCCTCTTTTTATCTTCAAGTTACTACAGTGTGCTTCATGGCATTTCACCTTCCTTTTGTTCCCTAGTAATTTCTCCCTTCTGTCCCTTAGATAATTATAAGTACTGCCTGCCTATGACTTCTGTATTTTTGGATCCTTTTTTTCTGCTATTTTCCCAAATATCTGAGTTTTCTTCCTTTCAGCCCCTTTCCATATGGATGTATATTGTCCAGGTTTTACTTTCTCATCAAGGTTACTCTTCAGCTGTTGTTAATTTGTCTCTCTGATGTCCCCTGACATAGTTGGGCCAGGAATATAGGGCCAGCTTTTTCTCTGTGATGTGGTTTTGGTTTGGGTTTTTTTTGTTTGTTTGTTTGATTGTTTTGTTGTTTTTCCCCTCCCCATTCCTACTACATGGACCCATTATTTGCCATAATTTAATTATTCTCTTAGACAGAATAACATCAGGTTATAGTAGCAATTTCTCTCTAAATGGTCATAGCAGTGGTGAACTTGCTAGCTTATCTTATGGTAATTTCTCAGTCTAAAAAGCAATATCATCTCATAGCTGCAACATACCTGTGATCCTAATAAGGTTTGTGGGGATAAGCAACTGACTTTAAGGAAAAAAAAAAAGAAAGTGAACCTGAAATTCATTAATTCAGTATCACCATTAGAACTGTATTTTTCCCGTTTGTACCATTTGGTATTGTGAAAAACATGCTGGTTTAGGCAGAAGCCAGCAGTAGAAATGATAACACATTGGCAAAAATTCATCCAGCTTCCCTCGGCCTTGGGTGGCATGGGGGACTCCTGCAGTTCTTTAGTTAGTAATGGATTTTCATAAGTGGATCTGGTCTTCAGATTCCCTAAGGAAGATTTTGTCCCCTGTGCCTGCTTAACCAGATGATGTCTGAGAGTTTCAGGAACTTTGTCATTGTCTGGCTTGTAAGTAAAGGACATGCTATTGGCTGTGATCCAAGATAATTTGTTCAGTTGCTTGATGTCCTGCAGCCTAGGGATAAGGAGAAGGTGACTCCATCAAACAGTGAAGACTCTAGTCTTATTGGTTGGATGGCAATTCTGTTCAATACAAAAAAAAAAATATTTTAATTACAGTCCTCTTTAAAATATTTTCCCTTAGGTATTTTTCCAGTAATGCTAAACTGAAAGAACAAACCCAGAAAAAATACAGATGTAACTTTTTCTTAATTCATACATAGATTTTTAAATGCAGTTTTAAAAATGTACAGAAGCACAGGAATTGCTGAGCTTTTGCTTGTTGGTTGGTTTCCTTTTGAACAACATGATTATATTCTATTTGCAAGGAATCTTTTTTTCTAATTGTATTGCTTTTAAGATAACGAAGGCATTTGAGACCATAATCACCTATCTGCAGATCATGTTTAAATATGTCAATTTATTTTCATTTCAACTAGCTTAAGATCATCAGTAAAAGTAGCAAAGATTTTGGAAGATATGAGAAGGTGTCTTCCCTGAGATTATGATATGTTTTAAGAAACCTTAGCATTTGGCATTTCATTTTATAGATCAGAAAGCAAGCAATTCTAGACTTCCATTCTTTTCCTTCCAAAACTGAGAAAACAAATGTAAATGATTTAAAAGCAATTAGCTGCATTCATATTGTCCTGGCAAACCATTCTAGTTCTTTCTAGTAGAATGTAAATTTTGAGGCAAGCTTGATTCATCTGACTCATTGATGTGAAACAGGGGAAAAGCAAGGCTGCCATTCTAAACTTATGTAATTGTTTTCCATTCTAATGTTATTGTTATAGAAAAATAAGACAATTTCAAAATCAGTTTGAGTCAATAACAGTGTAATAGCATCCTAAAATGATATTATTATTTATTCATGCTTAGTTAAATATAACTGTAACATGAAATAAATGATTATCTGTTTTGGATATAATTTCATAATAAGGCCTTTGAAGGTCGTTTGAACTACTGCTCTAATTAATGTTTTATTTCCAGCCTTCCTTAATTATTCTTGCCAGATGGTCCTTTATTTATGTTATTGCTTGGAGTTTCCAGCTGAGGTTGTTTGATTGTTGAAGAAAAATATGTGATGGCACCATAAGATAACTGTAATTGAATTGTTAGGTATGTTAGAACATTCAGGCCTTCTGTCCCTGCTTTAGCCACATCTGGGAAATAAGTTTGTTAACAAAGTGCTTTGGCACCTCATCGAATACTTGATGTGATATATGAAAATGTTTAGAGCAAACTCAATTAACGTAAAAACGTTTAGAAAAGAGAACTGTGGTAGCTTCTCATTCATTTATGAATTACAAAATCTTCTGGGTAAAATGCACATATGAGTAAATTACCAGGTGGTTGGTTTTGTTTTGGCTTTTGTTTGGTGGTGCTTGTTAGCATCTGACTTAATTTTCTCCTATTGGGTTTGTGCTTATGATAGGGTATCTTTATAGTAGACAAAATAATACGATGAAAGCATAGAAAACCTCCTATTATTTGGATCTTATGTGTCTAGTTTTGGTAAATAATATCTTAGCAGTGCTAGGAATGTAAAGACAGCATATACAGAAAACTTTTGTTTTAATTTATCATCACTATTTTATTATGCTAGTAAATAGGTATCCCACCTGTTCTTTGACAGTTCCATGGTGTCAGGCTCTATATAGCAACACATAAACATGCATGCTCTAAAGAATAAGAGGAAATAAGAGGAAAAGTGGTATGTGATAGTACACAAATGCACAATTTTGTTCCAGAGGTGTAAATAAAATATTTGTTTTCTCTCTATTTTCAAACCATTGTTTTCACAATTTTTCTGTAATGATTGAAAGAAGCAGTTTTGGGAGATGAAAATCTGCCTTAAAATCAATGTGGAAGATATGTTGAATATATTTTACAGATACATATGTCAGAGGTAGCTGGGAAGAAAGAACTGAGATGTTTGCATGGGAAACTGGTTAACAGAGGAACAAGAAAGGTGTTGACACAAGGTTTCAGAATTAGAAAAAAATATTGTCCCATCTAGAAAATGAAAAGGGAGACATACATTTCTGTCTCATGAATTGCTGCATACTGCAAGAGGCTTAGGTAGAATGTACTATAAAAAAACATAAATCAACTACAAAATAAAAATTATAAAAACCAGCTTGCCATATCAATGGATAATAACTTATTCGATAAAAATAGTCTTAGAGGAGATGACTTTTCTCTGTTACTCTTATGGTTTGATTTTATTAACATAGTAGAAAATGCTCTGGAAGAAACTAGCGTTCCAGTTGTGGAAACTGGCTCCTAGTGTTGAAAATATGGATGTGTTCTATAAAGTTTCAGAAGTCTATTACAGTGTTTAGAAAAACGGGTAAAATTTTGTGTTGTCTGTTTCTGTTGGAGTACATGTTTAACAGCTCAACATATTTCCTTGGCAAATCCCCCTTGGTTTGCCACATGTAGTTTTCCTGAACAGCAGATAGTCTGGGTACTCCAAGAAATACTCTCTCCCTCTGCCTGTTATCAGAGATGTGTGTTCTTGGCTTGTGAGTACTCTGAATGTAAAACTCTCTTCAGATGTTATGGAAGATGGGAAGCAGCTGCTGTCTTTCAGAACATAAATGCAGGGCTTTTAATGCACACCCTGTCTGCCATGGAGCAGGATGGAGTCTATACAATGGTGCCCATCACACAATACAGATGTATCAAATTAAGGATCTACCCAACTGTTTTTTTCCCACTTCCTGTGTAATTCAAGCACTTTGTGATTTGTTAACTTATTCGGCTGTAAAAATGTTATGAATATGCATTATCTGAATTGCTGCTCTGAATGTTTGGACCCTGGAGCTGGTGGTAACATCTCTGCAGCAGTGGTGGAATGAGTGAGCGCCTCTGTCAGCTGCAGGAGATCTTTCCATTCATATTTAAATCTAGTGCTTGTGCCAAAACAGAAATGGAGACTGTTCACATGCTTATCTTCTACAGTGTTAAATACACGCCTCTAAATTGCAGACAAAAGAGAGCTGTGGATTTCTTAAATGACCAGTTAAACTGACCAGAAACTGCTTTTCGAAACTGGTTGCCTAAATAAGCAAAACAGGTGAAAGAAGCAAGAATACGAGAGTGGTTTCACCTTTGTAATTTTTAACTCTTTTCACTTCTTTCTCTTTTTATCAATTCATCATTTGTCTGCCTTCCACTTTCTCACTATACGAAACAGATTTACCCAACAATATTGCCTGGTATTTTTAAAGAAAAATTTTAGGACAGTTTATGAATTTTCTTTGCTCCTCTTCCTTCTTCCTATCTGGTGTTGCAAACTAATAAATCGAGGCCAATGCCCCCAAGTTCCATAGCTGCCTTAACTTCATTCTGCAGCTTTGTAGACAGTATCTTTTCCAAAGTCTCACAGGAGGTTCTGCATTTTGGTGTTTCCACTTAGTGCAGCAGGAAGGAGGGTGGCCAGCTGGGAAGAGAGACAAATCATTATAGAAGTGAGCTGACCTCTGACTTCAGTATCTGTGTGAGTGGGAGGTTGGTCCCGGACAGTCTCTTACCACAGCAGGATATCCCAGTGTGAAATGCCAGCATGAAATTACTAATTATCATGCTTTTTAGCTTCAGGATATGCTGCTAACTTTATATGTTCATAAAGTCACCATAGTATTATAGAGTTCTGCGCAGAGGTATTATCTTGCCATTGTGACATTAAGTTATATCAGAGTAAATTAGCAGTCTTTGTAACACTTATTTTAATAGTCCTGCCTTATACAGGAATTTATAAAGCTCCTGTGCAGAAGAAAAAACATAAATCCCCAGGCAAAAGATTAAGAGATTTTTTTTTAACCATATTGTGTAAACCTCTAAATTCTTTGACATTATGTATGGTTTTTCATTGTGTAGAAGATCAATATTAGTGTTTCTTCTTGCCCAC
Organism: Chloroceryle amazona; assembly: GCA_027560015.1. Classification (NCBI taxonomy): domain Eukaryota; kingdom Metazoa; phylum Chordata; class Aves; order Coraciiformes; family Cerylidae; genus Chloroceryle; species Chloroceryle amazona. Next base: position 64,177 of record JANHFX010016235.1, read on the forward strand.
AATGCAAGATGTATTACCCAAGGTACATGACATACTACCCCACCAAAGCACCCACTGAGATTTGTAGGTGGTGTTGGGTTACAACTGTTTTTTCCTGGAGGCTGAAATTGCCTAAAACTTGGCTCTCACTGTGCTGTTTTTTTCCCTCATTATATATTTAAGAGGGTCAAATCATTCATCATTCTCAATTACTGGGATATAATTCACTGCATGCAATGTGAGCTACAGACCAGATGCCTGGAAAATTCCTGCACTGACCAATAATCTTCGGTCCCAGTACACATTCTGTTTTTAATACAATAGTAACATGTTTGTTTCCTATTGAATTATTTGCAGAAGATGCATACCCAATCAAAGCTTCATCAGACAGGTGGTTTTCAGAATGGGACACAATCAGGGACACTCAGGGCAATATAAATGTTCTGAGCTCTGTTCCTTTCAACAGCCTATAAAATGCCAATAACATTTAAAAGGAATAACTTGATTTTATTAAAGGGCAGGATCTGTCGTGGGAACCTGTGGCTGCAAGGCATTTAAATGAACATCTCTGTTCACTGGAAGTCCTGCCCTCTAGTAGAACTGCAGGTACTAGAAAATAAGTGCTTTCATTTTGTAAGTGTTTGAACTTGCTTCTATCTTCTATTATTGTTGCATAAAATAATTTATTCTTGCATGTTGTCACATGGTAGAGTAATCATAGCTAAGGTGCAGACACACAAAAATTAAATTTAAAACCATCTCTGCATACCAACCATCATACATTTTGTGCTAATTCTTGAATCATGTAATGAATATGAGCTACTCTAGGAATCTAAATACTAGAAGTTCCCCGAGTCAATGAAGTTTCAGCATCTAGGATTCCTGAGTGCTCAATACTCACAGAATTTTGTTCTTGTAAATATGAATCTGCAGCTTTAACTTGGTTTGTCTTCAACAGACCTTTTAAACTAGATAGTTTTTGGAAAGCTAAGAAGTCACAAAAAGAGCAACTGGAAACACACTGGAAGGTTGTCTATTGGATAAGATTGTGATGGTGTGGAAGCCCATACTACTCATTCAGCTCAGTATGCCACTAGCCTAGCTTAGCCCAGTTTTCTGGAGATGTGGTATCAGAACTGTATTTTAAGGACTGTCAGGAAGGTTGACAATGGCCTAAGTTTTTGGGTAGCATAAGGGAGAGTGTAGGGGAAGGTACAAATGGTCTTCTAATTTCAGAAGGAAGCATTAATGTTTCAAGAGCTGTAATGATAGTGTATGAGAAGTGCTAGAGTTGAATTACATGGAATATGTTTTTTAAAAGAAGATTCTATAGTAAATTCACAAACATGAATAACCCTGATGTAGTTAGCTGCCATATGTGAGGAGAATTCAATTAAACAGAAATTGAAGAACTTGATTTACCTTTGTACGTGACGTTTTGGCTCAATATCTAGTTTCCAGTTGTCAGATAAAGATGATTATTTGCAGACAGCCCTTGTTCCCTCTGGCCTGTATCACTTCTGTCATATGAGCGTGGTACTTTGACTTCATTTAAACTATGTATAGAACAGCACAGCCTTTCCCATCCCCTTACTGCAGATTCTCCATATGTTTTTCTCTCACAGCTACACTAGAACTTCATCATATTTCCTATAGATCTTTGGAAATATGTTAAGTCAATGCTTTCAGGACTGAATGGTGTTGACTTAGGAAAAATGAAGTCATATTCAAATAGTGAAGCATAATATCAAAAAGACACCAAACCCTCTGTTTTCAGTTACTTAGTCCACACCTTTTCCTAATAGCCATTCTACCTTTTTTCTCCTTTTAGTGATAGATCATATGGCTTACAAAAAAGCATAAATTCTTTCATAGTAGCTACTTGTCTTCAAATAGAACCCAGAGACTGCAGTGGACTACCCTGGGAGATTTACAAGAGTAAGGATTAATCAAATTGAATAAGGACTTCAGTCTTAAGGACTTCAGATGTTTTATTGCATATCATTCCAATATTCCCTGACTCTAGTTCACCTCTGAGGTTTGTTTCATTTTTTTTTAATAGTGTGTAATGAAAGACAAACCGGTTTATGTTATTATCTACTACTGAAATGAAATTTGAAGATTACTCAGCTCTAATGTTAGGCAAACTGTTATATTTAACCTGAGATATGATTGGTAACATAAAGAAATAATTAAAGCAAATGTAAATTCAATTTCTGAACTTTTCCGAGTCTTCTATGATCAAGGATTTCTGATTAATCTCAAATACTGATGGAAGTGCAGTCACTTGATTAAAATCATATCATACCACATATAAAATACTTCTGCACTATTATTTCAAAGGTCTGGCAGCATGCATTAAGTACTGACACTTCTAAAAATAATTTCCCTTAAAAAAGAATAGAATAAGTTTTCCATTTAAATAAAAATGAGGAATGATACAATTACATATGCTATGAAAAAAAAAAAAAGTGTTGCTTCTCAATTTGAAAGTCAATTATGTGAATTTTTGTCCTGGTTTGAGTGAGAACAGAACTAATCCTGTTCAGTGATTTTACTTTTCAGCTCAGTTCTTCTAACTACCTACACATTCTGAATTTACGAGCATGTTTTCACAGGCAGTGTCTGCTTCTGGCAGTGATAACACCCGATAATTAGAGTTAGTACCAAGGGTTGGTGTACAGACCAAGGCCACTGCTGGATCTTGTGCACCGTGCTGGGGGTGCAGAAAGCAAAAGGCTGTACCTGTGTGGAGGAGCAGACAGGACAGGTGACCCCAAACTGACCAATGAGGGATTCCATCCCATATATGTCATACTCAGTATAACGCTGAGGGATCATAAGGGTCGAGATCTTCTGGCTTATTCCTCATATCTGGAATGGACGGCATCCGAGAAGGACTCTGTTCTGTGTTTGATCCTGTTCCATGTGTTCCTGAATCCGGTACCAGAATCCAGCTCCTGAACACAGTTGACATCTGCTGCTGGGACTTTCCCAGGGCCCGCTCCACATGTGTGGTCACCGTGACGTAACTGCCATCAGGGAGGGAGTTGGGTTCAATGTTGGTTTTGTATATACTTGAATATATTCTGTTACTACTATTTTCTAGTTTCCTTTTCTAATCACTAAGTATCTCTTCCTTTTTCCCCTCTCTCTTCACCTTTTGGGAGGGAGGAGGGTTAACAGAGAGCATCCTTTATAGGTCTAGCGGGATGCCCTGGCCCTATACAGTGATAAATTTTAAGGCTTCTTACATTTGTTTTAAGACTTATAAGGAAATTTATGATGATAACTATAATAATGAATATCACTTTATATAAATATACATAAAATTTTTGCAAGTATTGTAATTTAGCATTTAAAGATACATACTTTTCACTCCATCTTCAACATGTAAATTGATTATTTCATGAATAAGGAAGCAGGTAATTGGACCATGTGATCCTTATCTGAACCTTTTATGCTATGTTTTAAAAGTTGTAGCCATAAGCACTGGAGACTCCAAGTATTCTCTTCATAAAGCAGAATTTTATCATTAATATGAGGGCTTCTGCGAAAACTCTCCACCCCCATCATTGGCAATGAAGTATATTGCCATTTGGCTGTGAGCTGGCCTCATCATGCATTTTCTCAAAGATTTAATTCAATTTTACCTGGTCAGTTGTGTATATATATAATAGATGTATAATTTACTATGCGAGCTGTTGAGTTTGCTGTCATATTTATTCATGCTGTTTCTGTCTCTTACTGCCCATTCAGTGAGTTTAGGAGTTGTAGGAAAGCACTGTCCTCTTCAAAAAGAAACTGTCAAAGAATTTGGAGGAAGCAGGAGCTACATTGCAGAACAGCATTGTAGTCTTGGCAAAATGGAAAATTATGAATTGATGCCCAGTTGTAGTGAATATCAAACTGATCATGATTCCAAAGTTAAGCTGGGAGGGAAATGGAAAGCAAGTTCTGTATTGACAAATAAGATCTGTAAAAGGCATGAAGTGCTTTTTCCACTCTACTTTGTGAGGTCCATGTTTCATTAGAGTTCTCTGTTAACTTCTGCACTTGCAATTCAAGGTGTAATCTGGTTTTAGATAATCCAGGGAGCAGTATTACAAGACATATTTTCCAGTGCATTTTTTTATAATCTATGACTGTATATCACATGTCCTTAGAAGGACAGTCATGAATCCAGATCTTGCTGTTCTGAAATGGTGGCCCATTCACTAGACATAACCATAATATTTATTTTTTGTATTATCTGGCCATATGCCAGACAGGGTTACATCGTTTTCTTTAAATAGTTCTCTCTTTAGGATTTTAAGGTTAATTTTGGAAGGATTTTTTTCCACTCCAAAGACTGATTTTTCACAAGGGTCCAGTGGAGTCTATCATACATGAAATAAGATGTCACCAGGACAGCAAGCACAAAGTGTAGAATTCACTGTCATCAGTATATTGATGACCTGGGGCTCTGTGATTTGTTTTCATTAAACTTCATCAGTGAAAGGTCTCCTTTGTGTCTACCTTCACCGAGTGTCTTTGAAATTGGATCTGGATGACAATGAGCTGGCAAATGCTCTGAGTAGGAAGAGCAAACTCTGCTCATTTGGCAACTGAGATTCGTTCTTATCTGTCAGGAAGGTTCAGTTTCCTCACTGAGATCTCATAGGTTTGGTGGACAAGAATGGGTTTTAGACATGCATTTGGGTAGTTATCTAAAACTTTGTACACTGGAATTTGCAGTTTGCAATTTGCAAATTTATGTACTGGCTGTTTGATTACTTCAGTGACCTTATTTGGTTTGCTTCCTGAAGCCACAAGGAGCACTCAGGTATTCCTGCAAGGGCAGAGTGCTGCTGTCTGGCTGTTAGGCAGGTTATTTGGGCAGTCCTTTGTATTTTCAGTTATTTTTTTGTAGAAGTGCAGGGCCCACAGTAGATTCTTAATAGTCTTACATGATTTAAGTACTGACATGATTTAAGTCCTGGTACCTCCACAGATCTTTGTAGACTGCTGATCCAGCTGGGTATACTTTAAACATCTTTGTTGTGGCGAGTGAGTGTTCTCAGAGGAAGGGCAATGATGTAAGGCATAAATCATAATCTGTCACTCCTCTCATGAAACTAAAGCTCGTTCTTTTCTTTTATTTCTTAAATAAAAATAAAAGTCTGTTCTTTCTTTAATATTTTGTGTATATCAGGAAAAAAGTTGTAGCAGATCTGTTTGTGGCAGATTTTTGTGGTTTGGTTTTTTGATATGTTTTATTTTCTGCAGGGTCTTTGTTGTCTTATACTTTCTACAACCATTTTATGAAGGTTGGGGTTTTTTTTGTCTTTTATTTCCTTGTTTTTTTTCGTTTGTTTGTTTATTTTGGGGTTGGGTTTTGTTGTTGTTTTCTCCTTTGCCCTGGCAGCAGAATAGCTGGGAGGCATTCAAATTTACTTTCTGTAGTTCTATCCAACACTACTTAGAAAGTAAAGAGCATCCAAAACTATACAAGTAATCTGTTCTATCATTTTTAGTGATTTTCTGAAGTTACATGGAATAAACATTTCCCAAGTGGAAATCCAACCTTTTTTCTCTAGAGCACATTCTGTTTGAATGAGCAGAATATTTCTAAATACACACATCAGTTACAGTAGCACCAGGCCCAAATCTGTTCACGTAGTTATGGCTAAATTACTCATCTCATTTTATGAAGCCAGAAATGAAAGCAAATTGCTGGGTCATATAATGTTGCTATTTTTTTCTTCCAGGTAGTGTCTTGTGCTCTTCCTTTCCATAATACACCTGGACAGCAGGTGGCTGGTTGCCACTATTAAAAATAGACCTTTTTCATTTTTTTAAATCTTTCTTTTAAAATACACATCACAGTTGAAGATGAGATGAAGGTGATATTATCAGAGAACATTAAGTTTCAGTCTTAAAATGTGTATAACTTAAATTTGCACGACTTAAAGAGTTCAATACAAGTTCTTTATTGCATTGAGGGTGTGCTCTGCAGCATAGAAACCAGTTACTGTTAGGATAATTGCAGTTCCTGCAAACCTGTGTTTACATTAATTTATCATGCATACATGTGGCAAATCACAGAGTAACAAGACAGGTAGCTGAGCTGTTTCAACCCCCTAACCACCTTATTCCCACCTGCTTTGTATAATTCACAGATATTTGAAGAAATATTGAATGTAGCTGCATGTTCAGATGTGTTGATGTTTTGTCATAGGGTCATTAGGTCTTCAACCCATGGAATTTGTCAGAAAAGGGGTAGCTCTGTTTTGTTACAATCTACACTGTATTTTGGAAAGGATAGGCACTATAAAGAATGTATGCAAAACAGGCAAATAATTGCTTTCACTATGATGAAAGATACAGCTTGAAGATAGACAAATATAAGGGTAAGAAGATCTGCCAGTGCATTATCATCCTGCAATTTAATTTCATGTAGTCAAATATTAACTGTTGAATGAAAACTGACACAGCACAGATTTATCAGGTCAGGCAGCAAAGTACATCAGAAATGACTTCTTTGGAGTCTAATGGAATTTTCTTCTTGGATATTTTTCTATTAAAATCTTTCATTTAGAGTAACCTACATTTCTGTGCTTGTCTTGCTGTTTAGCCACCTGGTTTGAAAGATGTCATTAACATTTTCTTATAAATTAGTCAAAAATAAGTTTTACCCATGTAAATATTGTCAAAATACTTTATAAAGTTATTAAGATGTATTTTAAAACATGTTTGATTTTTAATGTTTATTTTAATGCTTGATTTTTTTAAATACCTTGTAAACATGTAACAAAACTACTTGATAAAAGGACTTGGTAGCAACTAATATCACTACAATAAATCCCATAATGTGCTATTACTTGCTGGTATGGCAGACTGTGTGTTAATATACTCAAAATATGATTTAACTTCTATTCATGTTAATTACTATTTTGTTTTGTTTTGTTCTTAGAATCTTCACTGTTGAAGGCAGTTATCTGAGGGCTGGAACTGTAGTACCTTGGCTTCTGCCTAAATCAGGGCAACATGACATCACAGACTCTGTACCAACCTTCAACAGTATCATCCTAATTTTTTGAAGTTAGGCATTTGTACTCCTCATGAAGCTAATCTGAGTGATTAATATGTGTGCCTCCATGACAAGCAGATGAGAGTAAGGTTTAGCTGTGAGATAGCAAAAGGCAGAGTTTAATCCTATTACTGCCACACACCTGTTATCAGCCAATTTTAAAAGAGCAAGAAAATATGAGCTGCTGTAAAAGCCTTTTCTTTCTTTTTTTTTTAATGCAATACAAATAGTTTGTTTTAAAAGCAGAATATATGAATCTGAAATATTTCTGATATTTGTATAAAATTGTTTCAAAAGTAATCTTTACAATACCTGATCTAATCCGTAAGATTATTTTTGTCATTAAAATTACTTCCATTTGAATCATGCATTGGAGAAATTCCTCTGCAATGTATCTAGAGGAGTGAACTAGTTGAGAAAATCTCTGCCTTTTTGTTTTAGAATCTAGATTGTATATTTTTATTTAAGCAGTCTGTAACTAGGCAAAGAAATTATGTAGGTGGGCTAAATGTCTGGGATTTTACCGAACATGCTACAAAAGATAGTGTGCTCAAAAGGAAGGTTTTGTCATTTTTCACACCCTGATTTTTAACAAAGTCCTACAACTTTTTGGACCATCAGTGAGCTATGCTTTATTTTTTTAAGCAGTGAAGCTAACAGCCTGATGGCTGATATTACACATTTATCCATGAAAATGAAATTTAACACACACACTTGTCCCATACATAACAGCATAAAAAGATGATTCTAAAGTGAAAAAATGTAGACAGCTGGTTTTCTTCTCCATTTTGTGTACCAATACACAGTTAAGTGGTAGTTAGTCTTACTGGTTTATTGTTCTGTATAAGACTGAGGACTGATCAGTGGCATTTATGTTCAAACAAAGAGCAGGAAATTTTGAGCGGAATAACAATTACCTATATATAAGTATATTTATATGTACATTTATTACATTTTCATAATCTTGACAATTATTCTACCTTAAGAAAAGGCAGAAGTAGTTTCTTAACATACTTTTTAACACCACTTTACTTTGATGCCTTCATGACTGGATTCTGGTAACGCTGCCAACCTGCTGTCCATTCACAAATCATGACAGATCTACTTTCAGTCCTGTGATACCCATCTTTTTTTTTTTTTTTTTTTTTTTTTTGATTTAGCCAATATTGCAAGCTCTTTAAAACTGATTTTATTTTTTTTTTTTAATTTTTTCCTTCTGTATCTGTAAAACACCTAGTGTTCTGGAAACAAAGTTGGAGCTTGTAAATGGTACTTGGAAGTGCTACCATTAGCTGGGTGCTGTGACTTAGAACACAGTGCCTCACTAGGGATGTTTTGCATTGTGGACATTTTATATTCAAAGCTGCAGTCCAACTAATATGTTTCCATTGTTTTAACTCGCAAAATAATTCTTAAAAGTTTGGGTTGCTGATCAAACAGTCATAATTTTATAACTATTGAGCAGAAGCACTGCCAAGAAAAACATCTCTATATTCATTTGATCACAACTTAATTTCCTGATAGAACTTAATTTCTATGTTTTCCACATGTATTCTAAAGTTTTGTGTATGGGTGTGGATATGAATAACCACTTGTGACAATAGTCTTTCTTGAAAGAAAAAAAAAGTTAAATTCAGAAATTTACAGCCATGACATGAAACGTGGGTGGGATGCTGGACCTGAAAATTCAGTACTGCAAAATGCAGAATGTCCATAGTGCACATTGAACTGAATGAAGGTTTTGGAATAGGAGCAGCAGCACATCTTTGAAAATTAGGGGTTAGTTACAGTAAGTGTATACACAGAATTGGTGAATACTTTTGTTAAGTAAAAGTTTAACTGATTCTTTCTTCCACTTCCTATAGAGAATTTGATTTCCTGCCTCATTATTCTCACACCCTTCAACTCCTAAGGAAAGACAAAACATTGTTTGGAATGATTCTAGGAGAAAATAACTATAATTAATTGCTATATGTTAATTTAAGGGAAATGAACTAAACAGAATGAGAATGTCCTCAAAGTGAGGGCTGATTGATTTATTTTTTTTCTTTTATGATTGAAGAATTTGTTCTTGAGTATGAAATATACATGCCTATTTATATTTAAATTGAAAAATTTAGATTAAAAAGTCGGCGCGCTAAAATACTTAGAAATCAGTCATCCTTACACTGTCCCTGCAAAAAAGTTTGACAGCTGTAGATAACCAAATACATATTTGTGTAGTGAATGCAACTGTTAAATATTTTGCAGGAGTGGTGAAAGAATGGGTTATGAATGGGTTATTTCAGTCTTTCTTCCTAGCACTATTCCCAAAGAAAAGTATCATTGACAGGCATAACATTTTTGTAATTCCATGAACTTGATCACTTGAGAGAGTATGACTTGGCCCTAGGAAACAGTAGTCATTTGTTTTGCTTAACTTTACCAAATGATCTGATGATCAACAGAGACAGTAAAATATTTTGGACTTTTGTATGATCAGTGTATATATTTCAAAGGAAAGCAACTGGCTCACAATCTCCTACCTCATCTGAGTGAGAACTGCTACTGCATGTGATTCTTAGTAACTGAGGATAATACAGTACTGCCTTGTTCAGGGTAAGAATGCTTAGCTCAAATAAATGCATAAATCAAACCATAAGCTGATTGTTCAGTAAGACATAAAACACAGACATAATTATATGACTCTAAAATGCATCACAGACATGTGCCTATGTGATATTTTTCACCTTTATTCATGATTATGAATTATGTATCAAACTCTTTCTTGCTTTCAACAGGCTATTTGCTTCTAAAAGAAGAGTAATAGTCTGCTCTCCCAATGGTGCGTGGAAGTGCATACTGTAGCTTCTTCTGAACTTAACTTTCCTTTCCTTAAAATCATTGATTAAATTAAACTATTAGAAAACTGTCAGGTACATACAGTTGGAGGATATTCCAGATAGTTTATAAAACCAAACCACATGGTAGAAAGGAAGTTAGTAAAATTACATGTTGAAAAGGTTGGGGGTTTGTTTCAATTTGTATTTCCAGGTAAAACCTCAGACAAGCAATTAAAAAAACTTTCAGCAGAGGTTATATCTTATCTCTGTTCTTCCCATCTCATCAATGTCTCTTACTGAGCAGTCAGAAGAATTACTGTTTGACAGTACATGCTTTTAGAACGAGAACCTTTAAACTGTGTCTAGTGTTGGTTTTAATTAGAAGAGCTGAAGCAAGTTACAAATACCGATTCTGTAGCTGCATTTCATCTGTTGGCATGTTACATTTTAAAACTGTGGCTTTCCTCAAGTAATAACTTTTAAAAATATACTGCATAGCTTAGTCAAAAAAGATCCCTTTTCCTTTTTTCAGGTAGATACTAGCTTCACGTTACTGCCTGTCTGCAAATAGTCATGTAACATTTTTTAAATCTGAGATTTAATAGGAGCAGAAATCTGATTTTAAAAACCATCATGCTAAGGAAGACATATTACATTTCCTTAAAAAGCATTAATTATCTTAAAATACTATAAAACTGTTAGGGTTTTTACTGACACTGAACTGTTAAGAGTCTGTACATCGTAATGAAGAGTAGTGACATACCTTTACAGGGAT
>JANHFX010016237.1:11756-60185 GCA_027560015.1 Chloroceryle amazona
CGATCTCGCGCTACATGTTAAGTATGTAGTCGTGCGGGGAAGTCTGCTAAACACGTGGTGTTGTTGGAAGCGGCTGGGGAATTCGGGCCTTTTGGCTTTGGAGGGGGGGGGGGGGGCGGGGGGAAGTATAAGTAACATTGCCACTGTTGTTTGGCAAAATGGAATACGTTTAGATGGGTCATTTGTGCTCTCTGTGAAAGGATTATGGCTCTTGTCCTGAGCCTGTCTCATTTGTACCCTTTGTGGAAAATGTTGAGACTTTCTTTGGAGGCATTCAGATGTTCGCGTTTTCTTCTAGGAATTCATCACTGTCAGTTTTGCTAATTTCCATCTCTTTAATGCAGTTACTGCATAATCATTGACATTTTCCTTTATTAATTGACTTCCTAGATTCCCCTTATATTTTATATGAATTATGTTGGTATTGATGCAAACTAATCACCATTTATCCTGCATAATACTGACCATGCAGAACATTTCTCACTACCATAATGGCAAAGTAAAGCAAATTTAAGTTACTCTTTTGAAACCCTGAAATCATCATCACTCATCGCACAGGGGGGCATTGTCCTCTTTTTTTTTTTTCTTTTTAAATTTAATAAATACTCTAGAGAGCTCAAGACAACATACAGAGACATTAAGTTTTTTTATTTTTCTTTTTCTTATGGTAAAGTTGTCTGTTGTAGCCAAGCTCAGCCCCCTAACTGTCTTGTTATTATGAACTGCTAAGGTGTTGCTATCGCCGTGAATAACTTCTTTCACCCTCCTGTAACATCACTTTTTGACACCTAGGTTCTAGCAAGTCAAATTCAAGCTAATATCTGTTACCTTTACACATTAGACAAATGTTTTAATAGATATACTTGTCCAGATCTCTGATACTGGAAATGAGCTGTTTCAGAGGGAAGACAGTATAGTTTATGTTCTGCAGTAAGAAATTAGTAATTTTACTGGGTTTCATGGTAAAAATTATTTGGCTCTGAAAATATTTTGTGGTATTCTAATAGTTGAGTGCATTCTAAGATTGAAGAGTTATTGCCGTGATGCTCTGGAAGACCTGGCTTCTTGCATCTTATTTGCATTTGATATACTCATTGCTGGCTAGGCAATGCTGGACAGACTCTGCTGCTGGTCTCCAAACTGTCATGTCACAGCAGCACTGCTGCTGAGCTAGTATAGCTGGTGTCAGCAGAGTACCCTTTGCTGAAAATGAATGCCCTGACAATAAAAATGTAAAAGTAGCTATGTTCTTAATGTAGGATGCACATCTTTTAAAGGAGCATATCTTTCCTATCCAGCTTTATTCTTGCACTGTGTGTTTCATTCTTGTTTCTTGCACCCTGTTATTGTTAAGTGGTCTTGCAGTTGGGCACATAGGTACTCATAGACTCATTCCCCCACCACAGAAGACAGCCTTTTCTCTCCTTTGCACAGATTCTCCACCATGTCATTTTTTTCTAAGTGAATTTCTTTGCAGCTGGTTCAACTCTGATGTGTTTTTTCTCCCAACTCTAACTAAATTAATCTGTACAAACTGCCAAAACCGTTTGGAAAAGCAACAATCTCAAGCCTGTCCTCTAAAGAATGTGGTGTGCCCCCAGGACATTGAGGGGCATCATCCTTTGGTCAGGAGGAACCTTTGTAACTTGACTGTGTTCATTCCTGTTATTTCTTCCTGCTGAAGGTGCTGGGGTTTTTTTGGTTGTTTGTTTTTTGGTTGTGGGTTTTGGTTTGTGTTTTTTTTTGTTTTTTTTTTTTGGGTGGGGGGGGGTGTGTGTGTGTGTGTGTGTGTGTGTGTGGTTTTTTGTGGTTTGTTTTTTTTTCGCTTAAGAAAAATTTAGGTAGCTGTTCAGAGGAACAGAACATTCTGAAAGAAAACTGTGGTATGTTTCTTTCTAATACATCTTTTGCTGTTGAGGGTAGATCATTGTATGACTAGGAGTTGCATTAACACAGTGTTCTTTATTTCTGAATGTGCTTAGTCTGAAGCAGAAAATCGCTAAGTCCTTTCAGCCTTTGACTTCCTGAAAAAGGATTTTACTGCCTCATGAGGTGCAGGAGAGGACTCTAGTTTGTTTTGTGTGATCAGTTTGTCCTGAAAGGCAATTCCTATTAGCTTTTGGAGAATTATTTTTTTAATATATTTTTTAATAGAATCTGAAGTGCTTGGAAATCAAAGTGTGAAACTGTTATCTCAAAAGGTGTTTTCTACATCCTGGGATAATGTCACTTCAGTGTACATAGAGAAATTAATACGTTTCTACAATTTTTCTCCTTCCCTATGAAGAAATATCAGTAGATGGCATTTGACTGGGGTTTCTCTCCAGTGGTAGGTATGAACTTGTAATAAACTTTTCAAAGGCCTTTAGCATTTCTATAAGCTAGTTGTTGTTGTATCCTGTTGCTGTCTCAAGTGTTGTAAAGCTTCATAGCAGATACAAATCAGTATGTGTGATGTTTTTGCCTTATCTTTGTTTTAGAGATTACTGGAATTCCTAATTAATTATACTTTTGCCTGCAGATCTGTATTTTATAGAAATTAATGAGCTAGCATGTGTTTGAACAGCTTTAGTTTGCATAGTAATCATGCTGTAAGCAGACATTGGCAGGTACAGAGAAAGCAAGACTTTTATTTAGAAATGAACATTGTCCATTCAAAATGCTGGGGAGTTCTAAAGTGGTGTGGGGTACAGCTGACAACCAGTCTGGTTCCTCAGAGCCTTAGAACTGCTTACTTACGTGATTTTTTTATTATTATTATTATTATTATTTTTATGTCGAGATGCGAGGTTGGGAAGGAAACCTTAAGAGCTTGTAGAGTTGCCGTATTTCTATACCTTGGTGCTTGTGGAAAGAGTTTCACTGTTGTGCATTCCTGAGCTTGTCTTGACTTGAGACTCCTTAGACCTAATATGCTCTGTTTTGCACAAATAATATCCTGAAGTTTGATGAAATATTTTTCATAGATGTGCCTTCTAGGCTTATTTTAAATCTTGTAGGTTTGTGAGCTGCCTTAAAGGAACTGTTAAAATCAGCATGGATTAAGTAGCACAAGGTCAATATGAAAATATGCAATGACTATAGGTAAGGTGGAGTTCTTCCAAGTGGCTTGAGTAGTCCCATATAAGTGGTTCTGTCTAAAGGACTGGCAGGACTGTATCTTTCTTCCTTTGACTCTTTTGTCCTTCTTCCTGATCCTCCCAAACAGACTGCACATTCCTGCCTCATCCTTCATCCTTGTACTAGCGCGTGACAACAGGGTCACCCAGATCAGTTCTGAGATTTGACAGAAAGTTCATGCCCTAACCATTAGCTGCATATCTTTTCACCTGAGCCAGAGAGGTGAGTTAGCAATGTTGCCAAGGCAGACAAGAAGGTGACTGAGCTTCCCGGCCAAGGCAGGAAAAAGGAGGGGGACCTTGATGAGTTTAAGTTGATTGTGAAACTGTCTGCTTGCATTTTCTTCTTCTGAAGATGCTTATTTGAAGGGAGCACTCATCAAAGCTTCCCACTGAACCTCATCTCATGATTTGAAACTGTTTAATAGGTATGGCAACTGGGGAATATCCTGGGGGTGTGGAATCTGTTCCTTTGAGTTTTTGATCATTGTTTTTGCAACGAACAATTGGTTCGATGTTTTTCTAGGGTTTCAGTTGCATAGGGAGTCTATGGAGTCTTGGAAAGGATCATGGGGTGCATAATGATATGATAGAATTGCTGTCTTTGATTCATTGCTTTCTTTCTGGACCAAGGGCACTCCCTTCTGCTGTCCCAGAGTACTTGTAGGGTTCAGCTTTTGCTCAAAAACCTCTGGGCAGATTTGTTGCTGGAAAAGTTACTTGGGGAATTGAACTGGCAGAAGTTAAGTGTCTGAAAGAGTAGGTGCAGAGTGCTGGCAGTTTGGTTTGCCCAGAGCTTTGGTGTGGTGTGTGAGAGGGTGTGTATTTATATACTTATATCCTCTTCAAGTACAAGGTGAGGAACCATTTATTTAGAGAGCCTGATAAATGTGGGCATGGCTTCAGGTACTCTTACTACGCAGGGTGAGTTCTGAAATGTTATATATGATGGTCATGAAGAAAGAGATTGGTAATGCCTTGAAACAGTAATTTAGTTTCAACATGTATGTGTATAATGACCTGCTACTGATCTTGAATGACCCAATGGTTTTGAACACAAATTAGCAGCCCTACTTTATACTAGTGTTTTATGTAAATCTGTCCCTACCAACTTTCTATTTTCATTGGCAGCTGAAGGTATAGAGGAGGTTTGAAATTGGTCCAATATCTTACATAACTGGACAGTGCTTTCTGGATAGTAACTATTTTTTTAATGTTTCTAGGGATTTTCTTCCACGAGGTTCTGGAATTGTAACAAGACGGCCATTGGTCCTCCAACTGATCACTGCCAAAACAGGTAACCTCTTTTTCTGTTTGTTTCAATGCCTAGACGAAGTGCTGATATACTTCAGCAGAAGAAAAAAAAACAACCTAGGAATACTTAAGCAGTGTAAAGAAAGGTGCAACTAAACTGTCTGGAACAAAGGTCTGCTGCTTCAAAACTGTATGCTCAGGTGCAACTGATCTCATTGTCCAATCTGGGAAAACAGTAAAATTTCAATCCTAGAGGACATAGTAAATTTAATCAGAGATCAGACTTGAAGCAGTGGAGAAACATTATCACATACAAAGTGGTTTAGAAATTAGCTTTGATTTATTCGTTTCTTGATGAACATTACAGTTACGTTAAGTAACAGAACAAAACTGCTGTATTTGTCTTTAACTCTTGCTCTAGTGCACACAGATTTAAATCCACCCAGCTTGTTTTCATGACTTGTATTTTTGGGTTGGGCTCACTGCACTAAGTGGAGCAGAAGGTAGTCTGGGGGAGAACAAGGCTTCTCTGTATTTGTCTGGTCAAAAATAAAAATACAGTATGTGTATATTACTGAGCTATGTGATGTATTGAGATCTTTCATCAGAATTCACTACTTTTGTACTCTTCTGAGGGGCGGTTAATCCGCTGTTGTGTAGCTCAGTTCACTAGCACATATAGAAGCAGCTATGGTTTTCTATCATTCAGATCTTGTTGTTGTTGCTTCTAAACCCATGCAAATGACAGAACCACTGATTTACTATCACTTCTACTTAAGATAGTAAAAAGAAATGAAAGAGCATCCAAAACAGCATTTAGAAATAAAAAATACTGCTTAAATTCTGGAAAGAAACAAAATTGTAGTTGCTCATAGAACTCTAGTCCGTCCATATGTGTGAGATGTAGTTGTTTTTGTGGGCATTTTTTTTCCTAAAAGTTCTTTTAGTTTTTTATCAGGAAGATAGACTTCAGTCCTCTCCAGCTCCAGGTGTTTTGTTTTCTTTTGTTTTTTTTTGAATTACTGCTTTTAAAGCACATTCATGCTTTCAGTGCCTTTGAAATTTTCCATAGTGTTCATACTGTGGAAGAGAAAGGAAAAGCTGTGGAATCCCGTATCTCTGTATGGTCACCTTAGAAGTTTTAGGGTTTTCAATTATGTATTATGCTTATAGTTCTTTATAGATAGTAAAAGATGAATTTGATTTTAGTTGTAGATATGAACCCTTGCTGTTTCTGCATCTCTGGCATTTGATCTCTGTCAGAGCATGCAGAAATACATGAGCAAGGCCTAGCTATGGAGAATCTTCATCTAATTTTCCAGCATAATGTAAGAGCAGAAGAAAGAAAAGAATCAAGGTCTGTGCTGGAATTCCTAAAAAAATGACAAAACTGCGGGGACATATGAATTAGTAAGTAAACTCTTAAACTCTAACCTCAAGTGGTTAAATACCTATTCTTAAACATCTGTCTTGAACTTACTCTGAATGGTCTGTACTGCCCTGTGTTCTAAAATCCTCATTGACCCTTGGCTAAGGGGACAGTGAAGGGGCTTCTCTCTTCTCTTTTCCTTATTAATATGTTCACATAGTTTTACTAGTTTCAGGTAGGCCTCTAGGTTTTTGTATAGGTACCTTCTCTTTTGTAAAGCACTTCATTATAACTTAAGTAATGCAATAAAAACTTTTAAAAATCTGGAGAACGGAGCTTCACCATGATTTTGTATTTCCTGGATGTCAAGACACATTTCTCCCTTTGGGAAATTCTGCATATTTCTTGTTTGGGATTAGATGCCAAGACCTTTAAAATGAAAGCTTTAATTATTTTGTTACTTTCTTTAAACTTTGTTCTGCTGTTGTTATTTTTGGAGCTGAAATTCCAAATAACTTTATCTTTGAAGCCACCTGTATCTTTTTGAACTAATTAAAAAAAAAAGGTAAGGAAAACTGCTTAGAGAAGCAGTGTTCTTTTACAGGAAGTAGATGCTGGACTGATTTTTATCAAGTCCATAATTATCTGAAATGTTATAGAAAGTAATTAGAGAACTGTATCACGTTCTTGCTGCTGTATCAAGCTTAACTGATTTCTAATCCTAGGATCTTTCTTGATACTTTTAAAAGCAACTATTCTTAATCTTACAGTATTCTTTGGGATGGAGAAGACACATTCTATGTAGGTATGCAGAGATGACTGCAAGGTATTTTAGCAACATATTGCAAGTGACCAAGAATCATTTTGGAATGTGAATTTGATTGATAGAGGAGGTTAAAACTTCATTTAACTTTGAGTCATTGCACTAAGGGATAAAGATTGGCTGCTGAGGCATTTGTGCACACCTGAGTAAGAGGAATCTTTGACAACTCACTATTAGGGTTGGACGTGTCATGAAAGAGTGCAGCAGAATTTGGTTTTGAGGAGTTATTGGGGGCCCTCCAGCATCTGAAAATTCTGACACAGATAGCTAAAGAGCTGTTACCCCTGCAAATATGTAAGGGGTAACATGAAACAATTCAATGCTAAGAAATTTATCTCATGAGATGTGGAATATTTTTTTCTTTTAATAGAATTTTGCTTACTTCCTCTTTAAAAAAAAAAAAGTCTTTGTAATTAGTACAAAGCTATTTTATAGTGACCTGTTGCCATACTTTAATCATTAACAGATTTTGGTGGGAACAGCACCATTCCTGTTGGCTTTATTCCATGTGCACTTCCACATCCATGTGAATACTCTCATGAAATCTTGGAGGCAAAGACAAAGGTTTTAATTAAATATTGCAACCGACAAGTCAGTCTTTAGTAGTTTTTCCTCAGAGATTAATAATATGAGGAATACCTTGTAGCATAGAATGTCAAAATATGGATGTTAAAAGTAATTTACGGTCCTCTGAAGGACTCTGACTTGTTCTTGACTATCCTACTTTAAGTCTCTTGTGGGACTGCCCAGCTGCATTTCAGATGAAATTGTAAATGTGGCCTGCATCCAATAAATTAGTGTACTGACTAGAGGGGGGGTGTGGGTGAAATCTACCATCTTGTAAATATTTTGAGGCTCCAAGGTGGTTTTCTTCTTGCAGTGAGAGGCTGATAAATCATTACTTGTCACAAAGTAATTCTTCAGCAGTCCTGTAGGTAGTGTCACAATTTTTTCCTTCTTCATCCCATGTTTTCATTTTAGCTACTTCTCTGCTACTGAAGAAAAATGTCATATGCAGTGTCTTGCTTGAAGAGGGGATTGAACCAAAGAAGCATGCAGTCTTTGTTCTATAATAAAAAGACCTAAATTCTGGTAAAGCACTTTTATTTCCCATCTGGAAGTCATAAGTGAGAAAATGTTACTACCTGACATCAAGCATGCTAAGCAATCCCAAGTGCAGCTTGACATTCTTCTCTCTGGTCAGCCCTGGGCAATTCCACACACTTGGGAATGTCTAGGGTCAGGTCTAACAAGACTCTTGTGTCTTCATTGTTGCTACTCTCTGAAGTAGCTCAGAATGAAGAATGCTTTTGGAGAAAATAGTAAAGATGGACTTCAGTGAGGTTTTTTAAAAGGCACAGGTGTGGACAGGTTGTGGTTAGCTCAGGTACAGTCTGATTTTACATCAGGTTTTATGAGGCAGGCAAGACAGTTGTGATAATTTAGCCACTCTGAGGATGTACTGGGGAGGAATTCCACCTGCTCTCTGCCTCGTTGATAAGTTGGATGTGAGGGCAGTTTATTTTCGATTGTCTGATGTCTAAATTCAGTCAAAAGACAGTTCTTTCAGTATTTGACTGCTGGTGCATAAGATACAGGGAGCTTATTCTTTCTCACCAGACAGCATTTGTTTCAAATGCTGTGCTATTTCTGCAGTTACCAATGAGCGTAGAGCACTGGTCTTTTGGTTTCTTACTCATGATTCCTTTTCAGGAGGAGGAATGCATTCTGATTCCTGTAATTGTGCTTTTAGGATTTTCCTCTGGTTTTAAGATGTAAGTGCTGGCACACAGCTGACCTGGGACAAGAATTTTAAGGCTGAATTAGTGTTCAGTAGTCTTGGAGCAAGATAACTGAGTTCTGAGTAAGGTGCCTTAGTTCTACTTCAGCTCTTAATCTTCTGTCTGCAAGTTTTTCCAGGAAGCATGCTAACCGGTACCCTTTTGTCATCTGTTGCTCTCCTTTCTTAAAGCAGGGCTAGTGAGCTGGTGAGTTTTTCTTCCTTTGAGTTGCTGACTCTTAATTTATATCTTAAAACTTCTTGTACATTCTAAGTTTTTGTTTCACAACTTTCAGTATAGATCCTAGCTTGGTGGTTCTTTGATCTAATACACCAGTAAAATTAAATTCTTTTTATGGGAGTCAACAGATAATTTTAAATAGAGCTGCTGAGAAAGCTCTTGGGAAGCTTTGAAATGTCAGAGAAGGTCTTTCAGAGTTTTTTTGTGATGTGCACTGGTTTGTTGTTTGGTTGTTTTTGTGTGTGTGTGGTTTTTGGTGTTGGTTCTTTTTTGTTGTTGTTTTTTTGTTGTTTTTTTTTCTGTATTGTGTGGGGTTTGTTGGTTGTTGTTTTGGTTTTTTTTTGTTGTTGTTGTTTTTTGGGGTTTTTTTTGTTGGTTGGTTTGTTTTTTTTTGTTGGTTGGGGTTTGTTTTCTGTCACTACACATTCTGTATGACCTCAGGCAATCTGTTCTTGCTCTTGCAGTGCTTTCTCTTGTCAGTGGAATTGAAATAATTATCTAGAGTTCTTGAGACTGGGTAAATATATATTTTAAACAGCCATGATGATGATAAATGTACTTATGTTTTGGGTGAAGCCCTTGTTGTAGGTCTTCTGTTTGTTAAAAATACATCTCCTACTATAAAAATCCTGTTGTTTGCTATTTACATTTTAAAATATCTTGGCTCTAGGAAGGCTATTTTCCTCATTTTTGATAACTGCTTTTGGAGACATTTCAAATTTTCTTCATGGTTTTGTTTCAGTCTCTTTGATCAGAAAAGAAGTGGCAGATTAACAGATTTTTGAAAATCATTATTGGGGTAGACATTTCTAGATGAATGAGTCATATGTAGAATACCAGCATTTGTTTCAGTTCTGTTAATTAGAACACTAAGTGGAAAGTAAATCACCATAAGGTTCAAAATTATTTTTTTTTCTGAAATCTTGCAGATGCTCTCTTCTATTGAAGTTGGTGAGCTTTAGTGAAAGTATCATTTATTATGAGAGTATTCCTTAAGCATAACCATCTTTTATTGCCATCTGGTGGCAAAAACAATCCTCTAACAGAAACTGAAGCGTTTATAAAAAGAATTTAGATAGGTTATTTCAGCTAACACAAGTGTAAGACTGCACAGTTGTTTACAGAGTGGAAGGGACATCCCTTCAGGATGTATTTTGTATTACTGATAGGATGACAGAACAGAGTCTAATGGCAAATACAAACAAGACTGAAATATACTGGAGGGCAGAACTGGAATCTAAATTGCTTGTAAAGGAACTGAAATGCCCCCAAAGTAGGAAGAAGTTCAGCTAGGATAAGGGCTGTTGTAGTGCTGAAAGGCACATAATTACATAGCTGGCTTTCAGAAAAGGACCTGGTGGGCTCTGTGGATCTCTTATAGCACAACTCACTGATGTCATGCTGTTATAAAATATACTACATATATGCTGTTATAAAACATACCATACAGGATGCATCACCAGAAATACATTCTGGTGAGAGCTCTGCTTCTGTAGCTTAAAAGAAAATGCCTGGAGGATAGCTATGTGAGTGATTGGAAAGTTAGAAAGCATGGTCTGTGGAAGAAGGTTTAAAGAACAGTGTGATACTTCTCATACAATGTTTTCAAAAATGTTATCTGGTAACATTTGTTTGTATTTATCTAACTTAATTAAAATTGAAGAGATAAATAATCACTTATGACACTGTATTAGAGATTTAAAGATCTGTTTTTAATTTGCTATCTGCAACCTTATGTTTATTTAAATTATATTTACCATATTTATCATCCTTTTGTTTATAATTTCTTGCTCTTTAGCACACTGGAGTCTTGGCTGATGGCCTGTGTTTTTTGGATGATTTAATGTCGGGGGGAAAAGAATTTGATAGCATGAATAATATGAAGGGTAACTTTTGAAATTAACATATGTAGGTTTGCCCATTGATAAATTTGGTTTTATTTTTTTCTCCCAAATTCACTACTGTTTATTGCACTGTTAACTAAACCCTTGTCAAGTGAGATGTATTAGATTGCCTTCTCATGTTCTTATATTTCCCATGTTACTAAATCCTCAAAGATCCTAAATACCTGCCTGCAGTTCTTCACATACTGTGTGAAAGACAGCACCAGGAAATGAATAGTTTTAAAGCTTGCTGATTCTTGTGGGATTCACAGGGGTTTAATAGACTTATAATGCTGTACTTCTAAGTATGTGTAGTTCTCTTGTTTTAAAATGTAAATAAAATGGAAAAGCAGGATGTTGAATAACTTTTCACCCCAAAACTCCTGTAATCATATGGCTGCTGCTGTTTTGTGGTGGTTTCTTGTATGCTTTTATTTTTTAAAGAGAGGGAAATTAAAAAAGCATAAATTACTTAGTGTCTTTGTGAAACAGCACTAGCTGCCCCAAAATGGGAAATAGATCAGTGATGTAGCAAACAGTTTTAATGTCATTGTTGTAAGAAACTAATATTAAAACTTAACTGTGCTTACTTGCTGGATTGCAAAATTAGGGGTAAACCCGTGATTTGTTTCACTCCTGGTCTATTATGGAATCAGCTATCCAATTCGCTCCAGGCAAAATATATTTTTTCTTTTTTCTTTCTTTCTTTCATTTAGCTATGTCTTGTGGCTAGATACACAGAAATTCAGGAAAAAATCAGAAAAATCAGAAATTGAGGAAAATTCAGTTATGTGGAGATTTTATCACTTGCCTAGATAAAAATATCTATACTATCTCAAATGAGCTCATTTGTGTGAGAAAAATATTTCAGAAGTGCAAGGAAGAAATGGCTTACTGATTATCTTTGTGAAGAATTTTCTTGTAGTTGTTTTCACTTTGGGCCAATGCTCTTAAGTGACAGAGGGATTTCATTTTACTGAAAGCGTAAAGCACTCTCTGAGCACTCACAGGCTCTCATCCTGCTGGGGGACTTCAATCACCCCGACTTTGCTGGAAATGTAACATGGCCAGCAGTAGGCAGTCAAGGAGGCTCCTGGAGTGCCTTGATGATAACTTCCTGGGACAAGAAATAGACAGCCCTACCTGGGGGTATGCAATACTGGATCTACTGATGCAGGTGAGCTTCTCAGGGATCTCAACATGGGAGGCAGCCTGGGCAGAAGTGACCATGCACTGGTGGAATTTGCATTACTAACGGTCACAAATCAGTCAAGGAGTATAGTCAGGACCCTGAATTTCAGAAATGCAAACTTCCAGCTCTTCAAGGAGTTAACTAACAGGACACCCTGGAAAATGCTTCCAGGGCCAAGAGAGCAGGACAAAGCGGGCAGATCTTTAAAAACACTTTTCATAGAATACAAGAGCTGGCGATCCCTAAGTGTAAGAAATCAAGCATTCTCTTTTGAAGGAAGAAACCCCTGTTTTAAAATCCTGACATGTTCTTTTGGTTATGCAACTCTAGGGGAGGAAATCCAGAAGTTTATTATAATTAGTGTCAATATTTGTATTCAGGTGTCAAAACAGGGACCTAGTGTCAAATTCAAGTCTAACAAATTAGACTGTATCTATCCCTGATTCCTGTGATGCCCTTTTAAAGTAAGAGGGCAAGTTGTCTGATATGGAAGAATTAAAAATTGTGTTCTCCCACTTCAGCAAAATCACAGCTAGATCTGTAAAAGCATTTAATTTAGCATGGTTTGGATTTAGACTACAAGTAGTTTTTAGGAAATGAAGGGTTGTGTTAAAAATGTTGCAATGTTTTTAAGATCTAATTTCATTATGAACTTGTACAGAACTCTTTGTTAAAATCCTGTGTAACATGGGCTCTTAGTTTTTGAAAACAAATGCTAATGGTTTTTCATGACACAGAACTTGAATTACTTCAATTAGGTGATGCATTACAGGCAAATGTAATCAGATGAGAAATCAGAATTTGATTCACAATGTTCCTTATTCTGTTAATATAAATGGTATCTATTCGAATCTCTCAGGTTGTTCCAGAAGATGATGTGCTAAAGATAAAAGCAGTAAATAATATCCAGTCAACTTGACTTTTTAACCCTTTCCTATTGTCAGCTGGTTTTCATCTGTGCAACCATACCTATAGCATGTGCTCATATATAATGATTTCCTGATATCTATGATGACATCCTTTTGTGTGTACACCTGTGAAGAATACTAGGGGCCTGAAAACAAGTGTCCAGATCTATAAGCCTGTGAAATACAAAATTGCTATTGTTATTTTTCGCAGAGTATGCTGAATTTCTACACTGCAAAGGGAAGAAATTTACTGATTTTGATGAAGTTCGTCAGGAAATTGAAGTGGAAACAGATAGAGTAACAGGAGTGAACAAAGGCATTTCTTCAATTCCTATTAATTTAAGAATATATTCTCCACATGGTAGGTAAAATCATTCTGCTTCGTATTTCTGTCATGCAGCGTATGTACCTATGTCCATCTGCATCATGTACCTCTCTGTCTAGCTATCTCCTTTTGTATGTTGTCATTGCTTGACCAGAAATCTTCTGTGCTGAAAAAATTTCTGAGACTGAGTTGAACCAAAATTGGCTATGTATCTGGAAGAACTCTCAATGTCTCCCGTGTTAGGAAACCATGATACAGTGGAAAGCTGTTGCCACTAAAACTGGGTGGAATGTAGCATCTCTGTCCCATTTAATCTCATGATTTAAAAACATTCTCACTCTGCATCAGGATGAAATCAATCTCACCCCCACTACATATACCATTAGATAGTAGCTCACTAATAAAGACAAATAATAGGAAATGGGACACTTAGTGGCAAAGCTTATTTTTGCCACCCTCCAGATGTGTTCCTTGATCCATGATCTAAAAAGTAATTTTGTCTTCTGCCCTATTGGATATTTATTGTTCACTGTATCTGAAAATGTATTTGGACAGTAATGGTGTTTGAAGCTGCTTTCTGCTGTAGATCCCCAATATAGGTAAAAGTTAGCTCCTCTGGTTGCCATCTGCCCAATTTAATGACAGCAATCTAGAGAAAATGTTTTGCATTGAATCTGTCTTGGATGCAGGAGAAAAGTGCCATGTTTGGCTGAAGCACTTTATTTTTTTAACCACCTCATCTGATGTCTTCATTACAAATCAAACAGCAGAAAGATTAAAATAAAAGGAGAGCTAATTAAAGAGATGCTGAACCACCTTTTCATATACCGTGAGCAGCCTTGTCTCTAAACATAGGCTCCTGACCCCTTCCTTCTCTGTTATATAGATGTAGCATAGCCAACTGGAGAGGATCTGAGCTAAAGCTGCCTGAAAGCTTGTTTGTTGAACATAGTGACTCCAGGAGATAGTGAACATTTCCTACCTAAAGCTGTTTGTTTTAGCAGGATCGGTGTCTTAGTTCAGAAACTCGTCTGTATTAACCAGACCCCAAATATACTTCTGGTGTTTCCCTTCTAGGAATCCCATTTTTATCCTTTGTCTAA
Source organism: Chloroceryle amazona (assembly GCA_027560015.1). Taxonomy (NCBI): domain Eukaryota; kingdom Metazoa; phylum Chordata; class Aves; order Coraciiformes; family Cerylidae; genus Chloroceryle; species Chloroceryle amazona. The sequence continues at coordinate 25,754 of JANHFX010016237.1, forward strand.
AGGATACCCTGTTACCGCAATACTGGCTGGACAAGCTAGGATGGTTCTAGTTGTCACTGGCACCTGTCCAGTTGGGTTTTTGAATGTCTCCAGACATTCTCCAGACTGTGCAGTTATAACCAGGTTTTCTTAATGGATAACCTTTCTTATATTTCTTCCTTTTCTTAGGAAGTTACAGAGTTAAAAAACAAAACAAAAATAAACATACAAGAATCAAACAAAACCCGACATAACCCATCCCCCCCAACCAACAAAAAGCTAAATAAAATAATAAACAAACAAACAAAAAACCCCAAAGAACAAACAAAAAAACCCAAAGAACAACCAAAAAAGCCAAAACAACACTGTACTCCAAAACCCTTTAACAACAATTTTGCTATACAAGTTAGGCTAACTATTGATTATTTTTTTTTTTAATTTCTTAGTTGGAGATACTGTTGAAAGAATGGTCAGAGGACAGTATTTGAAAACAAAAAAAAAAAAGAAAAACCGATGAAAATACATAAAAAAGGCCTGTGTTGGGCTGATTTGAAAGATGCAACATGAATGGTCTGTTGTCTGTGTTCCTGTTGCTGGAAAAAGCTTGGAAAGACATGTTCATTTGTCTAAGAGCCTTCAAGGATATTCAGTATAATTTTCCTATGCTGGTTGTAATGTTTAAAATATTTAGTACTAATAAATCCAGAGATGAAAGACAGGGAAAAAAGTGTACCTTGCAGATTGTCAGGCTTTTTTTTTTGGAGCCATTTACAGTATTTATATGCCTATGAAGGTAATTATTTGGGGTTTTATGTAACTAAAATTTGTCTGCAGCTGTAGTTGTGTAGACCACCTCAGATGTGTCTGGTGTGATAACCATTTTTATGATACTATGTTTTCCATATAGTATTAAGCCTGACTCTTATTGATTTGCCGGGAATCACTAAAGTGCCAGTAGGGGATCAGCCTCCAGATATTGAGCAACAGATCAGAGACATGATAATGCAGTTCATCTCTCGAGAAAACTGTCTGATACTGGCCGTGACTCCAGCTAACACTGATCTGGCCAACTCAGATGCACTGAAGTTAGCCAAGGAAGTGGACCCTCAAGGTAAGCATGATTGAATGTAAACACGTTTTGTTTTCAAGTGTAATAATTGGTAGTAGACCAACTCTTGTATGAAATAAAATTGATAATATATAATATAGATGTGTATATATACATTCTCCTAGAGGTTTCAACACCACAATAACTGTTAGCTCAGTATCACCCAGGAAATTATGCTGTTAATGTTTTAAAATTGTGTCACTATCTCTTATAAGCAAGTAGGGCAATGCCTGTCTAGAAATTTGTGTAGTTCCCAGCAAAATGGACCATGGTGCTGGTGGGATTTCAGGATACTTAGATACTATATTTCACACAGGCACATTATAGAAATATTGAACCTTGTTAAAAAGATTTGACAAATACATTTCAATACTGTCAGTGATGATCACAGAACCACAGAATGTTAGGTGTTTGGAAGGGACCTCAAGAGATCACCTAGTCCAACCCCCCTGTCAGAGCAGGATCACTTAGATTAAGTCACACAGGCACCTGTCTAGTTGGGTTTTTGAATGTCTCCAGAGAAGGAGACTCCACAGCCTCCCTGGGCAGCCTGGTTCAGTGTACTGTCACCCTCACTGTGAAAAAGTTTCTCCTTATGTTTACATGGAACCTCCTGTCTTCTAACCTGCACCTGTTGTGCACCTTGTTGATCATTGGGTGTCCCTAAGAAGAACCTGTCTGCATCCTCCTGATGCTCAACTTTTACATATTTATAAACATTAATGATCCCTCTTTTCTGGAGAGATACCTTGCAGTTGTAGCTGTTATTGTGCGATACAAGCTTTGAGAACATCACATACCTGTTATATAATTGGAAGAATAATTCTTCTTTCTGAATGTAAATAATTCTTTAATATCTTTTTCTTCCTCCTGCTGCCCTGGCTAGGCCTTAGGACCATTGGTGTGATAACAAAATTGGATCTGATGGATGAAGGAACAGATGCAAGAGAAATACTAGAAAACAAACTGCTCCCGCTTCGTAGAGGTGAGAATGTTCAGCTGCTTGTATTTTTTGCAGTTCAAAATTGGTTTGGATAAGGGTGGTGTTTCGGGGTACTGGAGGAGAATTGAAGGTTATGCTAGACTTGATGAGTTCTGAGATTTTACCATTATCTGTTTAGCAAACATAAAAAGCAGCTGTGCTAAAAATATTCTTCAAGTAAAATATTTTTTTCTGGTTCTGGAAAATACACTGCATGTTTCAGAGGAAGTAGGAAATGTCAGCACAAGTTGTTAGCCAGTTTTCTCTTCTGTGCCATATTGCTGTTGCTTTTAACAAAATAATTTTTTCCTTTGCATGTGACAGAAACAAGCATCAGAGCTTTGGTAATCTCACTGTAAACCAAGTTTTGACCCCTTCCAGAAATTTTCAATGTAAATGTTGTGGCACCTGTTGCTCCAGTTGCTCGTACTGTTAACAATGTCAAGAATTTTGATTCTATTTATAATTTATTGATGATAGCACCATCTCCTCCCATGGAGCATATTGGTCCAGCAAACAAGAAGATTGATTTTTACTTTTTTTTTCCCCTTTCAGTGTTTTGCTAATATCATTTATCTGTGTAGACCTGTGAGAGTATTTAGGTTTTGTTTTGTAAGTGCTTTCTTTGGGGTACACCAAAGTTTCACATAGTTCTGTATTTGAATTGACAATTTAAAAGGAAGCATATCTGTTACATATAAACAGGATGAACAGTTAAGACACTGTCAAGGTCATGACAGTGCTTGTAAACAATAGCTGAAATGCCTAAATTGGAAAATTTAGTTTGAACTGAGTAATTCTAGAATTTAATATGAGTTCAGTAGTTTACTCAGTAACTGCATTGACTTACCCATTGTTTTTGTGTTGTTTTAGGTTATATTGGTGTAGTAAACAGAAGTCAGAAAGACATTGATGGGAAGAAAGACATAAAAGCAGCTCTTCTAGCAGAAAGGAAATTCTTTCTTTCCCACACAGCATACAGGCACATGGCAGATCGGATGGGAACACCATATCTCCAAAAAGTCCTAAACCAGGTAAAACCCGAAGCCTCTGTGGTGAAAGGCAGCTTTTATAATATGACCAATACAGAGTATTTATTAAAATGAATGTTGGTCAGTGAACCTCATTTGTTCTCTCCTGCTTTTAACCTTTTAAATTTTCACGATGTAATAAACAAAGCTGTAGATTACATGTAGCATACAAAAACTTAATGTGAGATGTAGTTTCTGACTTTTACTGACAGTTCTGCACTCCCCTGTTCTCTTGAATACTGAATATGAATGATAAGATTTGTCTCCCGTCCTGGAAGTATACTGTCCTGTTCCTTAATTATCACATTTCTTTTAGCTTAACAGGGTTTTTAGAATTAAAATTTAGAAATTAGGCAAAAAAAATCTCTTTTTTGAAATTAGGTATCCTGAGAATTCACGGTATGCATGTACTTTAAATTTACACTTGATTGTAGTTTTTCATAGAAACAGTGTACTGTATGCTAACGATAGGAGAAATACAGTAATAGAAACACTTTGCTTGCACTACCTTTATTTTTGCCTAAACCTTTGGTTTATATCTGAGTCCATGCCAAACCTTGTCAGATCACAGCTTCCTTCGGCAGGAAATAGAGGTCTATTTCCCAGTTAGCTGGAGGAGGAATGCACAGCTTTCTGTTCTGATGGAGACACTGCCTACAGCAGACTAGGAGGAGTATCTAGTCCTCTTCACCATTTTATGTCTTTGGGCATGACACTTCGTAGTGCCATCTCTTACCTTGAATAGCATGTGACCCTAATGGTGCTGTATAAGATCAAGTCATGCTTGCATCTCTAAAATACCTGGTGATGCTGTGAATACTTTTTTTTTTTTTTAAAATATTTTTAAAAACCCTTTATCAGCTGACCAGTGTTCCTGGCATTCCTATAAGTCAAACTTGATAGTGTTTTTTCCGGTTCATTGTCAAATTGCAGCCTTTGGTCTGGAATAGATAAAGACTGGATCAGCTTGGCTTTGTCCATTTTGGACAGCAGCTGGAAACAGCAGAAAAGTTATTGATTAAGGTAGGAAACTAAGTGACTGGCCTGCTTAATTTCTTGCTACAGTGACTTTGCAGCTGTAACTTGACAGCCAGGTTATGGCATGCTCTGAACTCACTCAAAAAGAATGCTAATGCCATTTATTGGTGCCTCAGAATCAAAGACTGCACTGGGATGCAAGAACTTGCTTACATCTTGCGATTTTATCTGTGTTTAGGATGGTTTGCCTCGTTTCACATCTTGAAAGTTTAATCCACGTGTCTTAGTTTTGAGACTCAAGCATGAGCTGCATGTAATTTTGGACTGTCATATCTGTCCTGACTTGCATTACTTCGTGCTATTAACTGCTATTTTTTTTGTGAGCTGTGTCATAAATTTACCTATTTTACTATGAACTTTTGGCCTTCTGTTGCTGTTACTGTGTGTAGAATATTATATATTGGAAAATCTATTTAAGTTTTGTCTTCAACATATTAAACACCTATTAGGATTTGTGGTTTCAGGTAATATTTCACTTTCTCTGCATCCACAAGGTGGTGCTCCAGGGAAAATCCAGCTTTTGATTTTGTGCCTTTTGGCCTGCTGAGCAACTTTTATTTTGAGTTTACATATTTTGGTATATGACCTTCTTAATTTGTAGATAGTCTAATTGGGGCTGGGTAGAGGGATTGCAGCATATTGCAAGAAGTCCACTTTGGTTTTAATTAAGGAACAGGTACAATGTATGAGAAATTTGTGTCACAGGTAGGACATTGATAATGTCCAAACACATTACAACATATATATGCAAAAGTAAGTGAGGTAAGTTAAACACAGATCTTGTAAGTCTTTTTCTACTCTCCTTCAATTTATTTTGCAGTACTTTTAGGTATATTTTCAGAAATGAAAACTGATCGTCTTGAGCGGTACAATCTTTTTCAGCCAAAAATCAAGTGATTAAAAAAAGTAAAGTTCTATTATCATCAATATGAAGTCAAAGGCTCTTCCCTTTATTTTGTAGAAGGAAGCAGAAATCATGTGGAAGTGATGTTTCCCTGTGGTGGGAGAGTGCCAAGTAGACACTTTGTACGCCTATACTTCCTTCCATCTCTGTTCTCAATGAGCTGTGAATGCTAAGAATCTCTTCCTTGTCCCACATTTCCCTATACACTTGTTCCATATGACAACAGAAGGCATTGGGAAACATCCTTAGGAAAAACAGTGAAATGGAAGTGGTGGCATCAGTACTGAGTGATGAGAGGTTGTTTCAAATTAAATATTTGTGTGTGGCACATACAGGGTTTTTTTTGTGTCTAACTAAACAAATATGTTCTAACAGAGCTCAGTGAGTGAGAGGATGGAATGAATTTTTCAAGCCTCCTTATAATGTGTAAGTAAAAGGGATATTGTATTGTTCTTTAATAGTCTCCATTGCATCAAAGATCAAAAGGAGCTACGTTGGTAAACTAGCACAGATATGCTTGGCAGTCAGAAGGAAATGGTTGTGCTTTTGCTTTCATCTTTATTAACAGTATAAAAGGACTTCTGTTTGCTTTTTAGCAACTTACCAATCACATTCGGGATACCCTGCCAGCTTTCAGAAGCAAACTTCAGAGCCAGCTGCTTTCTATAGAACATGAAGTAGAAGTATACAAAAACTTCAGACCAGAAGATCCAACCAGAAAAACAAAAGCCTTACTGCAGTGAGTGTCTAGTCTTTGTTTGCTTTTCCACTTTGTATAGGTTTGCTTTGCCTTTTTATTTTTTCTTCCTTTCAGAGTCTAAATTTAGAAATTAGGATATGGTTAAGGATTCTATATGCAAACTCCAAAGAATTCTGTCCTTGATGTTCCAGAACACCCGATTTACTCTACAATTTCATCAGTTTTCCCTAAATTAATTTTAGTAATCATAGAAGAGAAAGAAAGCAGAACAGCTAAAGGTACATAGATGGGCAACATAGATGATCAAAGGTAAGCAACTGCTTATGAATATATAGACATGTTCTTCAGCCTGCCAAAAGGTGACCTCAAGCAAGGGAAGGAGTTTGTGTTAGAAGCCTGTAAGATGAGGAATCTAGAATGAGAATAGGGAATGCTTCTTTTTCCAATGTAAAATCTTGGCTATCCAAGAGAACTCAAAGACAGTAAAATCCAAATTAATCTTAGATGGTAGTCCTTCATGTGATGTGCACCTATGCCACAGAACTCTTGGCTGCAGGAGCTGATACTAAAAATTCATGTGCATTCAGAAAGCAGCTAGGCAGATTCTTGGGATGGAGAAAACATTTAAGATTAGTAAGTACAAGAACAAATTCCTGCTGGGTGGAATCCATGAACAGCAATTTATTGAGGCCAACAGGGTATTCTGGAGAAACATTACTGTGTGTGCTCTGGTCTCCTAGGCACTCGTTGGTGACTCTTGTGATATGGCATTCCACTGTAGTGTAGCCATTCTTATCTTCAAGTTTATTGGGGTGATTGAAAACCTCTTTCTTGTGGTTTGCCTGTTTTATCACACTTCTGACAACTAGCAGCAGAATAGGTGATGTCATGTACCAGCTCTGCTTGTGTTAAAACTGACCTGGCAGATGATGACCCTTTGGGGCTCAAGAAGTCAAGTGAATTGAATGCTGTTGTTTTTGTTGGAGCAATTGCAACTGTTTCTGGAGATGCATTATTTTCCTAAGTTCTGAAGTAGAAAGATTTTTCACTGCTGGTCACTGTTCAGTTTGGGTCTCATCCACAAAATAAGTCTGTGTGGCAAGACTTTAATAACTTCTTTTTGAAGAAAGAAAGTAATATACTGAACTATGTCCTGCAAGAGAAAAGGGGTGCAGGGGTGTGTGTATAGGTATGGATTTTATGGATTGGCAGATTGGCTGAATGAACTGTTGTTATAAATACTTTTGTCAATTCTTACACATGTTTTGACAGGCACTAATAGTGACATAGTATTGAAGTGAGAGTTGGTAGCTAACATGCTTAAATGGTTGTGTGTTTTGTGTTGTTCTTTTGTTTTTGTTTTGTTTTGTTTTTCCTTTCTCTTTTATCTCCCTTCCTCCCCCCTCTCTTTGGAACTTAGGATGGTACAACAGTTTTCAGTGGACTTTGAAAAAAGAATCGAAGGATCAGGAGATCAGGTTGATACACTAGAACTTTCAGGAGGTGCCAAGATCAATCGTATTTTCCATGAACGTTTTCCTTTTGAACTAGTGAAGGTATTTATCCATGTTGCTGGTGGGCTTTGTGCTTTATTTTTGTATTCTTATGTTCATACTGATAGTAGTAAAGATGAGGTCTGACTGAAAGAACATGCTCTTAACTGTGGAAGAAATTGCATGAAGTTATAATTGAGACGTTTGGCTTCATTTCTAGTTTTGGATACTGAGATGTGAAGAATTCTGAAATATAGGAATTGGAATATAAATATAGTCCCAGTTCTTAATATTTTCCTTCATTTTTTACTGTTTTATCACAAACAGCATCTTCCTGGTTAGACGGGGCAGGCAAACAACTGCAGTTGGTAAATTGAAGTTGTGCTTAAGTAGCTAGGACCTATTAAAATGAGTTAAAATAGCCATTTTCTGTGTCTTCTACTTTCTGTATTCAACACATAAAACTAAAGCCAGCTTTCAGTCTTGCACTTTATAGTGGGAGGTGGAGCAGAAGCAAGTTTGGTGTTTTGAGAAAACATTTCTCCTCTTGATTCATGTTGTCTTGCTTACCCATCCTTTGGGTGACAGAATAAACAGAGATCCAGCGGGGTATTTCCTATGAATTTGTGTTACACGTTCTTTGATTTTATTTTTTTATTTTTTTTTTAAGTTTCACTGGAGTGACTTCAGCTTCCCTTCCCCATCAATTCTACTGTATCTCTAGTCCCTGTTCTTTTATGCTTTTCCTAAGTTACCTTTCTACCTGTTTTATGTCCAGCTTCCTTGACAGCCCTTAACTTTCAGCTGAGTAAAACCCAGACAAGTTTGTGGCTGCTTCCAAGATTTAAATGTGGTAGGTCAACTAGCAGTCCAAAAGAACAGGTGACAGTTGGGCTTAGGAAATGACCCTTTCATTTATGACAGCACTAACTTCTCTTCCAGCTAGCCGACTTTTCTTGAAACTTAAAAGCTTTTTAACTTCATAACTGACATCACTCATCTTTTAAATTTGATTGAAAAACAGTAGGAGGATAACGAGACTGTAATCACAGAAGTCACACCACTTTACGAAACCAGGCTTAAGAAAAAAATGCCAAAATATTGCAACTTCCAAGTCTTGTTTCTGGCTTACTCTATGAACTCTGCAAAAGCATTCCAGCTGGTGTTATATCTGGAATGGAAGGATGTATAATATTCAACAAGCCTTACAGCTGCTTGCAGCCTTAGTGTTAATTTTTAAAAAAATACTTCTACTTTGTTTAGCATAATTAGGAATTAATATTTTGCCATTTAAACTTCCCTGTCTTCTATTTATATTGAGAGAAGTAATAAACTCCCCCTAATATGATCTCATATGATTTTATTCCTCTAGATGGAATTCAATGAGAAGGAACTGCGGAAAGAAATAAGTTATGCCATCAAGAACATACATGGTATCAGGCAAGTGCTCTCGTGTTTTCAAGCCCAGTCACATTATAGAGGGTGTGGTCTTACTAACCTGTGGACATACTGGCTATTGACAGCTACGCTACCTTACTAACACACAGCTCCCAGTAGCTGGCTTTTTACTTTAAATCCTTTACTCTTCTGTGTTTCAGGTAATTATTTTGGGCCAAACACTTTTCCCTAGGAGTCTTAATTTACATGGAAATGCTGGAAAATTATTTGGCAAAGAAAATCAATTGGCTATTATTTTTTTTTCCATAGTGTTCACATTTCTGTAAAGTCTGTATTCCTGAATAGTCATAAGTTTTAGTGGGAAAACATGTATCTTGGTATGGAGAAAGCTTCCCAACTGTGTTGCAGCAGACTCCTTGCACTATCTTACTTCTCTTTATTCTTAACTGTTCCTTGAAATGACCAATTTACAAGTGAGTTGGCTAAGGTTTTACATTGTGGATATGTCTGCAGTATATTGTTAGGTTTGGGAAGAGCAGGTATTTGTGTTTTTGGGGAGGTTTTGGGTGTGTGTGTGTTTTTTTTTTTTTCCTTTTGGTTTGGAATGACCTAATTATCTCACTTAGGAATGATCAGTCTATTTTGGAGGGACATTTTATAGGAGGCATACCCATTTTTTTCTTCCTTTGACAATGGAACAGATTCCAAGAAGCTTCTATGGTTCTTTTGTGTTGTGGGTGGCTTCCTCCTATCCACCTGTATGTATTAACTCTCAAAAGCATTTTGCTTGCAAGCTTTGTTGTTCTTAGTGTTTTTGAAAATTTGTTGTTGTTGTTGTTGTTTCATTTTTTGTTTGTTTGTTTGGTTTTTTGTTTGTTTGTTTTTGTTTTGTTTTGGTTTTTTTTGCATTATTTATAGTAAATTCTCAAATGGTTGAACCTAGGAGCTGTGGTGCAGTATTTGAACTCTTCTGACCTTATTGATGGGAAGGTCTTGATGAGTCAAAGCTGACAGTTTTGGCCATGTTTTTGTAATTTGCATTTTCATATGATTTATCTGCCAAGACTGACCTTTGTGAGATGTGTTTTGAAAGAGAAAAAAAGACCTATTTGTTTAGAACTAGTTCTTTGAGTTATCTGTTATGTAGGTTCATATACCTTGCAGGGACCAACTGTGAAATTCTCCATATAGGACTTTGAGTAATAGAACAAAGTTTCCTGTTGAGTGGGGAGAAATGTGCACTACAGGATCTTGTGGGTTTGCTATACAAATGATTGTGGATGGAGTGCCGCAGCTGCCATTCATCCCTTTTCTAAGGTTTGCACTGCTGAAGAGGCGTTACTATATTATATCAGTACTCTTTAGAGTTCTCGCGGTCATCTTCAGGTAGTAGGGCACGTTTCTACTTTATATTCTTAGTCATGATGACACTTTTCTAGAGAAAGGAGCAAATTCAGTTCTGTGGAATTCTGTATGTGTAGGGATTGTTATTACTCAGCTATAAGCCTCTGAAAATGAAGATATGAGCAGTTCAGTAAAATCTTCCTGTACAATGTTTTTATTATGGTTTTATTACTGTCTTATGTATTCTTTTATGTCCACAGAACAGGTTTGTTTACTCCAGATATGGCATTTGAAGCCATTGTTAAAAAACAGATAGTGAAGCTAAAAGGACCTTGCTTAAAAAGTGTGGATCTGGTGATGCAAGAGTTAATCAACACTGTCAAGAAGTGCACTAAAAAGGTAACTTGCAAATAGATCTGATACTGTAAGCGTAATGTAATGGTAGAGTAGATAATACAAAGCCTATCTTGCCTTTTATGGTACTATAAGAGGTTTCTGATCTAGTAATTTGATGTGTGGAGTAAGACACTGTGAAGTAATTACAACTTTTGTAAAACTCTTAAAAAATAATGTAATACTGGAAATGGTCATTTTTTGATTCCTATGTTTTTAATATATATATACACACACACTTGTTATGATTGGAGGTTTTGGAGTCAAGAGTTGCCTCCAGTTTCCTCTTTAAAACCATGTTTTCATTGGTACTGAAAATGGAACACAGGCAGCAATTCCACAGATGTGTAAATCGGCAAAAAAGTAGGGAAAAAAAAAAGTACTTTCAAGTTTATTTTCCAGGTAGTAAGGGAAGAAACTGTGAGATTTTTCTAAAGCAATGGTCTCTAATGAATTCATGAGAGAAAAATGTACTTTCTGTATCAAAATTTCAGTGGGTAGCACTACAGTTCTTTGCAGTGTAATGGGTCCGCAACTTCTGTGCTTTTTTCACACACAACCCCAAAACATCTGATCTCCAGCTGTCACAAAGAAGTGGAAAGCTAGGAAGACTTGATCTCCCTTGTATTTGTACACCCTTGAATTGGTGTTGACAAATGAGCTTGCTTCACAGAAATGTTGAACATTTAAGTGGAAAGAACTGCTGAGCATTGAACTTCATGATGTGAAACTGAAACTTTTAGCTCAAGATCCAGCAAGGGTAATAAATTAAGATATATGTCCATCAAAACTAAACATAGCATTTGAGAATGGTTTTCCTGAAGTGTGTGCTTGGTTTGGTGTATACGCTCAGAATGAAACCTCAAACTTCACACCCCGCCAGCTGTGGCTAAGTAAGCATGTCAAGAATATTAATGTGAAGTTATTTTTTGTTACACTTCTCACCTTCATACGAAAGTTATAATCTGTAAATACTGCAACTCCCTTGTCTGGAGCACTGATGTCTAACAGTTGCTGATTTTTCAATTCTCTTTTCTTCCATTACTCTGTGATATTCTAGCAGATCCCATCGACTGCTGTAGGCTTAGCAAGCTGGCTACTTTTATAGTCTCAACTTGTGTCTATCTGTGTTTCCACCACTTCAGAGTGCAGGGTATCCTAACAGTAGCAACTACAGGAGCAGTTCTGGGATGTGAGGAGAGGTATACTGAAGCTGTTGAGAAATATTCTGTCACATTCTTTTGGATTTTCTGAATATTGCAATTTTTTTCTTGTACCAATGAGCAGGTAAAGGAGCTATTTCCTAAAACAGGAAAGGGTGACAACTGTTTTGACAAAGATCATAGAGAAGCGGATTCATCACAATATTTTGAATGGAGTTTCCAGTTGTTTTTGCTTTTGTTGAAGTTTGGAAGATATGTCACTTGAATTAATTCGTGCAGATTCTCTTCCCAGTGTTACCGGCCAAATTTAGAGTTGTGCTTTGCTGTTTATGTCAAGTATTGTTATCGAGATGCAAAGATCCTGCCACAAGAGGGAGCCTTCAAAGAACAAGAAACTTGGAAATTATTTAAAGCACCACTTTGGAATTAGGCACCTCAGAGAAAAGAGGCATGGAAAAACCTCACCCTAAGGCTGATAAACTGTTTCACATGTTCAAAGTGTCTTTTCTTCAGTGTTCCATGGAGCCAAGCACAGAAACAATCCAAGGGTTTAGGTCTTTTCTGGTTTCTCTGAAAGGCTTGCTTTATAGTGTAGTTAACTTTTAGTCTAGCATTTATAATAATTGCTTTCTTCCAAAGAGGAAAGCTGGAGGCTCCTCTGTTTGTATTTTACTGAAGCCATCCTGCAGGTGTAAATCTCTATTCATTTTGCTTTACAGCTGGCAACATATCCAAGGTTGTGTGAGGAAACAGAAAGAATTGTTGCTGGCTACATTCGTGAAAGAGAGGAGAAGACTAAGGATCAGGTGAGACTAAACAGGAAGTCGAACAGTTTGGGGAAGTGTGTGAAAGAGGAAGGCTCTTATGTACAAAGTACAGTAAGCCAATAAAAGAGTTTTGGGTTTTTTTCATCAGGCTGTGCACGCTTTAGAGGGGGAGAGAAATTGCTACTGTACCATTGAGTTTTGACAGAGGAGACTAGAATTCCTACAGAGAATCCTAATCTGTGGGTTTTTAAGATTAGGATTGGTGGTTTACAGTAGCATCGGCCTGTTCCTGTGCCAGTCTGCCATCTTGTCAGCTGTGCCACAGCAGCTGGCTGAGGGAAATCAATTAATCATTAAACAAACACACACAGAAATTCCCAGCCTTTTTTCTACTATGTTTCCAGGTTGTTTTTTTTTAACAGACCCATCCCATGTTCTAATTGCAGTGAGGTCCACAAGCAGTTGTAGTGGGATTCTTGTGGGAGTGACAAGCTTTCCTACAAGTTGGAAATTTAAAAAAAACAAAACAAACAAACCAAAACATTTCAGAGAAAATTGTTTGAAGGATTCATCACCCTGCTAAGCATACCAAGTCCAGGAAACTTCAGAATTTAGACTATGTGTAAGAAAATATACTGGAAGTGGAAACAGGAATTATTTTGTGCAGAGTGCACTGTGTGACAACAGAAATATTTGGTTAAGAAGGGCTAGGCAGAGATCTGAAGTTGTTCTGATCTCCTGGCTCTCTAGTTCTGTTCCTGTGCAAGCTATGGAACTGTGCAGCATGTTCTGCTTCTTTTCCTTTACTCTGTGCTGTGAGTGTAGTCAAAAATAATTAAAAAAATTGTATTTACTGGGCTTGTACTTTTGGGGAGTTCTAGTTAGCACTCTTCTATTTCAAAATTTGGAAGATACAAGTTAATTAGAATAATTGAGTCCTTAACTATTATTCCATTCTTCACTGTATGCACGTACCTGGCAGTTTCCCACAACAAAGTACAAAACATCGGCTTTTTGTAAATTCCAAGAATTTAACCAAGAGGTTATTGTCACATATTCACATAAATTTTTATGCTGTTATCAGTTATTGTTAATAAATGAAAACACTAGTGAGGATATTTTCAAAGTTAAGGGCTAGACCCAAGTTCCCATTATCTTTTGCTCTGAGTGAGGCACCTAATATCTTCTGGAAATTGTGAAGAAGTAGGGAGTGATGCTGTGTTTTTGAGGAGCTGTGCAGAAATAACTGCACACTTTGTTAAGCATTAAGTTTCTTCCTTGCTGTCTGAAGGCTGAAAAGATGGAGGGAAAGTGCAGTCTCTGCATGTTCAGGAAGCTGTTTGAGAGTAGGGATGAGCTTTCTCTAATATCTTAACAAATTCTTTGGCAAGTTAGATTATCAACTTTGAATCAAATTCTGTCTCTGGGCTATTGAAGGACAGGCAAGTGATAAATGCACAAACTGTTTATTCTGTATTTCATTGACTAGCCCATCTTTCAATCCAGATGTGTGCACCAGAATGGCTGTCTAGTACTTGGACCATACATTTTTTGGGCCATGGCTAGCTTACTTACCACTTCTTTGTGTAGTACTTAAAGAAAATTTACGTACCTTGATTTTAGGTTTATGGTTCAGGTTTCTTGCTTGTTTGGCTGGAATGCTACAAGTACAGAATTTTGTTAACTTCTGAAATGAAGGGCTAGAATCTATGTTATATATTATTAAACTGTCTCTGGCCGTGTATGATTGATCTGAATGAAGTGGACAAGGACAAAATAGTAAATAATGAGATAGATACCAGGAAAAAAATAATAGGAAGAGCTATTTGTTTAGCTTATTAAACAAGCACATGAACAGAAGTGGTGGGATTTAGAAAATTGTGTTGCTTTAATTATTATAAAAACAATATTCAGTAACACAATAAACTCAAAAGTTCTGTTCTTTTATTCCTTTCTTTTCCTCAATATCTCTCCTCTACTTTACCCATCTTCTTTTTGCTCTTCTGTCTCCCCAATAGATGCTGCTGCTGATTGATATCCAGGTTTCTTACATCAACACTAACCACGAAGACTTCATTGGCTTTGCAAAGTATGTATACAGAGAATTTATTATAAAGATCCTGTTAGTTTTGCCTGGGTTTTGGTTTAGGTTTTTGTTTTTTATGAAGTTCAAAACACAAGTCCTGAAGTGTGACAGTGAAGTTGGAAGCTGCAAAGTTCTGAATGTGTAGAATCATGACCTTTCTCAATATACAGTGTTGAACTATGTCCCACTTGTAGGGGATTTTTTTTTTTTTTTCACCAGTTCACAAGACTGGTTTTGCTGAAGCTTACGTCTTGATCTGGAATCATGTGCATCCCAGGAAGCATCTTTGGCAATGATGTCCTCACTGTCTCCATTTTAGGACCACAGAAATGTATAATTGGTGGTCTTTCCACATTGTTGCTATTGCATATTTTAGGAGCTGTGATTCTGTGTGAAACAATTTTGCTCAGTGTAATGAATGTCACTGAATTATAAGCATGCCTGCTGTTTCGCTGTAGAGAATAATAGTAGCAGAGTACCCTGCAGGGCCTTGTTTGACGTTCTTCTTGCTTAATTGCAAAGGCTGTGAGAATATTCTCCAGAATGTTCTCCCTCAGCTTCCACCAATTTCTGCCTCAGGGACTTCATAACAACATTTTGACACTAGTAAAAACATTGAAGATGTCTTCACTCTTTGAAGAATAAATGTTCCTTTGGTCATATTTATGCCATATTTGCTATAACGGTGTTTGGTATCACAACAGGTTTCATCCATGTGGGATGCTGGCAACAAAGTATAGCACCACAGTATGGGTTATACTATGACCTATTCTTGTTAGTACTGTGAAGGAAGGTCTGCATCTTTGTCAGTATGCCTTGAAGGTTTAAAACATGAAGTTCAGTAAGCTAAGAGGGAAGAAGGAAAAGCCAGGCACTATTTGTGTGTTTGGTTTGAGCAACTTTCTCTAGAATTATTTGCAGGTCATAGATGGCTTTATCAGTTCAGTTGACAAATGACAGGATGTTGTAGGAATGGTAGCTGGCCTTCGGGAGGTCAAGATAACAACCTGCCTGCTATTTACTTCTCTTCATCCTTTTCTGACAGGAAAAAGCCTGCTAAAAACACTCCATATATATATTCATAGTGTGTGTTGTGACCTTGGGAAGTCATAATCCAGCCTCCTGCTCAGAGGAGGGTCAATGCAGAGTTCAGACCAGGTTAGTCAGGGCTTTGTCCCATCAGATCTGGAAAACTTCCAAAATCAGAGATTCTCCAGCCTCTCTATGCAGATGCAGCCTGTTCAGATGTTGGCTGCTTCTCACTGTGAAAAGACTTTTTCTGTGTCAAGTTGGAACTTTCCATGTTTTATAGTCTTGAATTCCAGAGTGCCGGCTATATCTGGAGCTGTTTCATTGTCTCTCTTATGGAAAAATCCCCCTCATGGATGCTGCTGGGGCCTGTAGTTCAGACCATGGTCCTCACTGCTGTGTCTTTTCCAAGGAGTTGCAATGCCCAAGCTCAATTTCTAGGCAAAGCTGCTTCCTCTTTAGCCAGTTGAGACCACCTAATCCTCAGCCACTGTGCAAGAAGTATAAGCAGGTAACAAATGGCTCTTCACTTAAGTTCACCCAGTTTAAGCAAGTGTTTCTATAGGTTGAAACTGATGGGAAGTATCTTTGTTGACTTCTGCTCAACTGGATAACTCTGATAGATAAGAACAATTTGAAACCTAAAATACATTAATTTTAAAATATGATCATGTTATTGTTCAAGCAATTACATTAGAACTTGAGAATAAAAGACTTGGCATAGCATATGAGCTTCCACAGTATCTGAACTCCTGGAGTATAGATTCCCCAGATTTCCTAGTGTGTCCTTTCTTTTGCAGAGTTTTCTAGCCAGTTGTACATGTGACTGCAGTGTTTTATAAGCCTAAATCCCATGAACCTTGCTCACAAGAGTGAGAACACAAGGCATCTCAAACTGCCTTGCAGCATTGACAGACCTAACACAGGTATAGTGCCCTGGGAATTGGCTTGAGAAGGACTTTAAACTGCCCATATTTAGAACAACTTTGCATGGTTATGAAAGTGTGAAATCTTAGAATATTCATGTTTGTCTCATTTAGCAGAATGAGTGGTAAAATGGTGGGATTTGCTTTGTTTCCAGTTGGTGTAACTTGGACGTAGCTACATGCTTCAATCTATGTAAAAAATAATTGTGCTCCACCAAAACCAAACCAAAAGAATGTCAGTTAGGTTTCCTGAAACCATCTCATGTGTGTTTCTTAACAGATCGGAATTGGTGAGGGGTTAGTGCTGTGTTTTCTGTGGTCATGTTATTTAATCATAGATTATGCACCAAAGCTTACGCAACTCAGATGATGCACCAGAGACATGCAGTGTTACTTGGTCAAAAGGATCTGGATGATTGAGAGCTATTTCAGTGAATAGGCACATGGAATAAACATCCATGTGGATTTTCTCACGGGCCGCATATGGACTTCTGGTTTGAGAGAGTATGATCCAAAGGGCAGGATCAGACTTCGGACAGGGCTGAGTTTGGTGCTTCAGCAATTCTTTAGCCCACCTGTGCACAAAACAGGTGCAGGATTGACCCATTGACTGTGATCTGAGCATATCTTTTTGTCTGTCTTTTTCAGAGCAGTGCTTGTAGCTATTCTAATATGTATGCTTCTTTAATTCAGTTAATCAATGCCTGATGAAATGTTAGAATCTAATCCAAACAAAATTTTATGTCACCAGAAACCTCTCTGGTGTCTGAGTAGCCAAAGCCTGCTCTCTGAAGACTTTTCATCCTCTTTCCAACAATATTTTACTTTTGTGGCCCAATCCTTAAAAATGACCACATAATGCAAGTATGTTTAGAATTGATGGCATCTTGTATGGTTTTGAGACAGGAGTGTGTTTTGTTCCTGAGAACTGGTATTACCAGAGTTCAAGAATTGAGCAAAGTATTGTAAATATGGTTTAATTTCAAATATGCTCCTATTTTTATATGATTCCAGCTTTTTGAACCAGCTTTGTGGTGGCTTCATCCATCTGTTATATTTGCACCCTCAAAGTGCGTATAAATATTAGAATAATATCCAAAACAAACTGTCAAAACCAGGCTATTAAGGAGCTTCCAGCAGGGGAGGATTTTGTTGTACCATGCTAAATAACAGAAATTACTTGCTTTTTGTCTCTCTTGAATATTTACAGAGCCTAATGTTTCCAAAGATACCCACAGGAGCCATAACTTCTCTGTGCTCTGTAACCTTTAGTAATCCAAGCAGGATGTTGTTACAGAGAAGATGATTCCTAGGAGCTGTCTGCTGTATATGTCCCTTCTGTCCTAAGCAGGCAGATATCAGCTGGTATTCCTATAGTATAAGAAAAAGTAGTTGAAATATACACATATACTCAATGAATTTTCTATGTTTCTTTGTTACTCTAGCTTTCTGTGCTGGAATTGGAAGTAACTGTTATTTCTAAAATCTATTCCTCAGGAGCTGGCTTAGTCTGAGTTTCTTCAGTATAACTTTCTTCCTCTGCTTCCCTTAGCGCCCAACAAAGAAGCAGTCAGGTTAACAAAAGTGCAGTGGGAAATCAGGTAGGCACCTAACAGAGAATACTGGCATGTGCAACTTAATACAAGCTATTTGGTTTTCTTGGCTGTGTTCATTTGTTATAAGTGTATCATTTACTTTTTCTGCTTCAAACATCGCATATAAAATGTGTCATCATTGCCTTGTTTTACTGAATTTTTCAGATCCACCTGACTTTTCATTGCTATTATTTTTTTTTTAATATTTCTGCTACTGCTTGCACTGCTGGTGAGTGTCTCCCCTCCCATGATGTTTAGTGCGTTGAATCTTTCACGTTACACATCAATGTATTTTGTCATTAACTGTAAACTTGTGAATTTCAGAATCCAAAATGCTGGTGAGTACTTGCTTTTATGTGCTTTGTCATGGTCAATTTATTAGTTCTTGCATGTTCACAGCTTAATAGCAGTGAAGAGGCAATTCAGCAAACAAAGCAGATTTGCATTTACCTCTTCTGAAAACTTCATTTGACTTCACAGAGATACTACATACCATAGGTCCCTCTCAAATAAACTAAGAATAACTGGTCAATGATCTCAGATTAAATAGCATTTTCACTGAGATTCATAAATGAAATTACTTGTTTGTTTCACTTTATCACATAAGAATATGGGATTGATTCTGCAAGATGCTAAGTGCTCCTGAGCTTTGCATCTTTCTTTGCTTTTGAGTGGGCCAGGAGTTGCTTACTGCTTCACAGGATCAGTCTTCTTTTTATATGAGATGAAAATAATGAAAGTGCTACAACTTTGAGGGTTTCTGCTCACTGTAAGGGTTTTGCGAAGTCTTGAACAGGAAGAAAATGTTATGGAATTAGTACATACTTTAAAAAGAAAAAAAAATCTAGTAAAAGTAAAGCAATGAAATTTTGTATAAATAATTACCAGCATTGAATATGTTCCTGATGTTTCCATGTGCAATTTGGTCAAACAGTGCTCAGGAGGTGAAAAGTCAGGGTTTTCAAGTGTATCCACTTGAGTTTAGATCCCTCAGGTTTTATCATTCAGATAAACCTGACATTTCAGAAAGTCTCTTACTCTGCTATTGTAGATGAGTTCTAGCATTTTTTTAAAACTTAGTTGTCTTCTGGGGGATAGAAATCCAGCTTATTCCTACCTAGAAGTTGCTAGTTATTTTTGAGATGTTAGTTAAAATAATCCATTAAGTTCTTGGATGTTGATAGTCCCCCCACAGCGTGACCAGAATGAGTGGCATTTTTGATATAATATATGGTTTGGACTAAAATGAAAAAAGTTGAAAGGTCTAAATGCTGAAATGGCTTCAAAGACTAGTCTCTCCCCGCAGAGGAGAGATTTCCTTCTTATCTAGCTGTGCTAGAGCATGTGTCAAACACAACTGTCATCACTTTAGAGTGTTCCATAAAAGGAAAATCAACCAATTATCTGACTTCTCAAAAATGCAGAAAAATGAGTGATTTTTTAATTAAAGAAGTTGAGAAAAAACTTAGTGTTTTAAATTACTTGTTGAAACTTGATTGCTTTTGGTATAGTGGACTTTGAACCTTTTATTTTAAAGATAAGAAACGTATGTTTGTAA
Source organism: Chloroceryle amazona (assembly GCA_027560015.1). NCBI lineage: Eukaryota > Metazoa > Chordata > Aves > Coraciiformes > Cerylidae > Chloroceryle > Chloroceryle amazona. The sequence goes on from JANHFX010016237.1 coordinate 45,248, forward strand.
GTTAATTGTTTGGAGTTGAAAAGAATGAGAAAATGTTTCTGAAATAAACTTCATTTTTGCAATTTACTATTTCAGGGAACCAATCTACCGCCTTCAAGGCAAATTGTACGAGCTAAGTTCTGTAAGCTTTATTGTTGCTTTTTCATTTAGCTTCTCAGAGGGCAAAATCTAACACATTGGTTTGTTGAATACTTGCTAATAAACTGTTTAATGCTAAAAATGTCTTGTCTGTAACACTTTCTCAACAAAATATAGTTGCAGTTCATCATTTAACTGCTATTAACCTGCTGTTACAAGTATGAACTAGTATAACTTAAAATGTTGTAGAAAACTTTGAATAAAATTAATATTTTATAATTTACTGAGTTTCACAAACTAAAATAACTAATTGGTGATTATTTTATTATATAATTGGAAAGCAGTTTTTATCTGATCTAAGTTGTTCTATTCGTAGTAAACCTCTCTTTGAAAGGTGAGCAAATAAGTTTCTGGTAATTGAAAGGAAACATTAGCTCTTGAGTAAATAAGCATGCTGTTTATTGGTACAGGTGCTGTTCTTGGTATTTTGTTTATATAAAGGAATTACTTCTGATAGAAAAAAGTGAGTTTAATAATAAACTTAGAAATATTTAATGCCTTTTTATCATTTTCATAGCGCCAGGAGGGTCAATGTATCAGGGACAGACTGTTTTCTAACCTTTCCACTTCATGAGTAAATAAATATGTGAATGCCTTTAATATTACTAATTAGAATTAATTGTCTAAACAGCAGTTAATTTTATAACAAGTTACTTCTGGTTCAGTGATGGTTATATGTGAAAAGTAAATTTCTGTATCATGTGCATTCTTTGGTAAATAACTGTGATGAAAGCATACACATTTTTTCAGTTTGTTGCCAAATCATCAAATTACATCAGTTATTTCAAACAGTTGAATTGCATCTCTTGGGAGATCAAGATAACTCAGTTGTCCCAAAATAGTAGGATGCTCATTTGCAATCTGTTGCTTGCTTGCTTGCTTGTTTGTTTGTAGCTTGCTTTGAATTGGAATGGTGCAGATAACTATTAACTATTTCTGTATATCTTGGAAATAAGATGAGCCCAATGATATTACATTTTTGGAAGAAGTGTAATGCCAGTTCCTCTTAACATGTTTTTTCTCCTTTTTCCTCTATTACTAATTTATCCTCTCATGCTTAATCTTTGGCCTTTTTTGTTTGTCTCTTCTTTGCTACCGCCTGAGGTTTTGACCTGACTCCACAGTTTCTTTTTTAAGCCACAGGTTAGTCTTGTCTTCTAATTTGCTTGAAATAATCAGTGTAATGCTTGGTTTTATACAGCACACTAGCAAGATCCGGCTCCTGAAAGCTGACCCACTTTTAACTGTATTTTGCGTGCTGAGATTTGTTTTCATCACTAAAACTTAGTGTTTAAAGCTCCCTTTCCTGATAAAACTTCAAAGATGAAGGGACATTGCTCCATGTGCCCAACTGATACTCTATGTGCGCAAATGCAAGATATATAATTTATATTAAATTCTGTTTTGTGTTTTACTTCTGTGGCAAAATCTGCTCCTGTTCTTGAAGTAGCCCTCATAATTGGAGAAGGGACTTTATCTGAACTATGAGTTTCAAGTCACTGTCCAAGTGATTTGGAAGCTTGGGTTTAAAGGCTTTGTTTTACCCGCCTCTTTTACAAAGTTATGCTGCCAGTTTGATTCACTTGTTCTGGACACAAGCAGCATTCAGACCCCATCAGCTGACTTGAACTGTAGTGCTAGTAAGTAACTTTTTCACCTAGTAACTTCTTTTTCTTAATCCTGCTTTCATAGTCTACTTTGCTTCTTTCATTCAGATGTACTTAAATCCTGTTACCTTGCGTGACCCAAGGAAAAAAGTGTGTTTACAGAAATTTTTTAAGCAAGAAGATGGAGATAGAAACTTGTGCCATGGTCAGTGAAGTGGTCATGAAAAATCATGACAAGGCTCTTCTGTTAAGAAATGCCAGTGTTTCTGTAAAAGAGGTGGTGCTTGAACTACCATATGATGCTAAATTTTGAAGTATCCTTGAATGAAATATGCTGCTAAATTTTCACCTTATTGAGACTAGAGAAGTATTGCTGTTCTAAATATCCTTTATCTGTACTTATTTTTTAGGTTAAGATTCCTTCATGGTTTATGTAATTGCCTCAAACTCTGTTTAGCTACATTTGGAAACATGTTTCAGTTTTCACTACTGATTTGTTTTAGTAAATACATTTTTCTTTAAGGTAGACGTGTATTAGGTTTCCCCTCTAATCTGTTGTTCCTTTTTAGCATGTACAGTGCAAGAATCTTCGTATTTGAACCCAAAGAAACAATAGCTTGTAGAGATGACTCAAAGTAGTTTGTGCAGTTTTTTGTTCTCTCAAGTGTGCTTACTCTTTGGTAACGTGTTGTTATGACAGTGATCAGAAGACAGAATAGTGCTGGGAGTTGTGTGTTCAAAATTATTTAAGTGGAGTTACATAACACAACTTTTAGAGAGTTATGCTGCTGCTTCTCCTGTTGTGGAAGTAGCCGGTCTCATGATTTTCAGACTCTGCCCAGTCCATTTCTCTGAGCTCTCACTGATATTGAAATCATCTTTCAAATACATCTCTTAAAGAAATGGAACACTTTTTCATTCTCAAATTTATTACTTTTACAAATACCTTACTTGATTTAATGGAACAAATCATGCAGCAATACATTATAAGTAATTATCTTGTGAAATCCTCCTTTCCTGTTTATGTGAAGTGGTTAAGAGTGAGAAAAACAGGTATGATCTGGGTTTTGTGCAGCTGAACTATCAGAAAATGACTTCCTTCTGGCTCGTTCGTGTGTATTCATGCCCTCTAAGTTTCATTTTTGAGAGACACCCAGATTAGGTATCAGGACCCTGAAGGAAGGAACTCTGTCATCTCTTGTTCATCCTGTACATGGAGTCCAACTACCGGTCAGAATATTGTCTTCTCTAGCTTCTGGCAATGCCCATATTTTTCACCTTCCTGAAGTTCATAACTCATGTCACTAATATCCGCTTTTACAGAGTGGCATTTAAAAATATGATATAAAATATTCAAATGGACCTCTTAAACCCAAACCAACCAGAAAACAAACTAGTGAAAACAATAATAAAAGTCACTACTTTCATTTTTCAAGCTGAAGTACTATATAACATAACTAACACATTGGTTAAAATTACAAAAACATCAAAGCTTTTTAACTTAAGAAGTCTTTTTGAACACTTTGTTCCTTGTTGCCCATGGAAGGGTACTTATTTCTAAAATATAGTGTGTTATTTTTTGAGAAACTGGCTGGAGTTTAAGGTGTAGTTCAGCTTCTCTGGAAAGTAAAACTATGTGGCTTAATTTCACTTTGTTTTGCACTTAGACCTTGATCCGACATCTCCCCCCAGCCCTCCTTGACCCCACTCTGGTACTGAGTATTTTAAAAGTGTAGCTTTTTGTAGTTAACACAATGTGTCTGGGAAACACGAACAACTCAATAAAAAGAGCATGAGGCTTAACACACTAAGATCATCTTCTTTCTCTTGATGTCCTCTGGAACTGCTTCCAAATATTTTTGATAATTATGATCTGTTGTAGTGTCCAGGATATTTTAGGGAACATGGTACCCTGTTTTCCCAGAAGGGCATAGATTAACAGGTCTAGAAATTCAGACATGAAAAACGCTGAGATACTGCTGGTGTCTTGCTCATCATGCCATGTTGTGTGGGAATGACAGCTGGATCTAAGCCTCAGCACACAGGATTTTTGAAGACACAACTGGCAGATTCCTTCCTTTACAAGACAGTGACCAATGTTTGTATTAGCAAGTCAGCTTGTTTCTGTCCATACCCAGTGATCGTTATGCATCTAACAGGGGGTATGTGTTGGACTGGAGCAAGACAGTCTTTTGGTGCCATGCAACTGATGTAGTTCCTACATTAGAAGTATTAGAAGCTTCATTACTTCTTAAATAGCTTATATAGTTGTTGGGGTTTTTTTTATTTTTTAATTTAAAAATCTTGGCTTGGTCTGTTCTGAAATCTCTGCCACAAATACATTCTTGTCAAATTGAGATTTGACTCTTTTTAACATACTGCAAAGCCTATGGTAATGATGAGGGAAAGCACAGAATGGAATAAGGAGAGAGTGCTACTTCTCTTTTAAGTGCTTATCGCCTCTAAGGCTCTTGAACATGCTACTCGGGTGTTTCTTACTGTTTCGCTTTTAGTAGCTACCTCTTCATCCCGGTTCTGATATCTGTCTTCACATCTTTTATCCTCTCTAAGATGCGTGTCCAAACTAGTTTTCAGTAGTGTGCTGGGTATTGCTGCAGGAAGAAACAACATGGCTGAAGTTCCCCGCATCTGTGCGATGGGGAGTTGTGTTCCCTAGTTCAAAGTATGATAGGAAGGAACATTTGTTTTCTCTTGTATGTAGTGGAAAACAATAAATGTTCCAATAAAATTGAAAGTGTCTCCATGATCGATGGACCAGTTCTCATGACCATTCTCTCTTCACCACTGGAGTTGTCTCATTGCTCAAGTTGTCTTCTGTCCCTTTTTCTCTTTGCATGACATAGCTTCCTGGTCTTAGTAGTTACAGGTATGCTGTTCCCATCTGTTCTTTCATCTTTGGCTTGTATCTATTTTATAAAGTTCTGCTTTACCCATTTTCCTCTGATTTTTATTGCTGCCTTAAGTTTTTGGTTTGTATTTTTTTTCCATCTTCTACTTTGAGAGGAAAATGGCTCTTCTGTAGCTCTCCTTACTGCTTCCTATCTTAAATTACCTGTAGAAGACGTCTCTGCTTTGTCACTTGATTTAACCCCTTCTGAAAATTCCCATTGCGTGCCAGAAGCCACTTGCTTTGCCAGAATCCAGGTGTTTTTCCTAATATCAAACTTTACAAATTACCTTAATAATTAGACTAGAACAGAGTAGTCATATATGAAGTTGTATGGACTTTACATTGTGTTATTATACAGCAAATAGGTATCTTAAAATTTACACAATCCTTGATGCGCTCATACTTGCTGTAAGTACATGATAATACTTGGGCTCCTCTCTAACATTTTGACTGAAAACACTATTGACTTACGGTTTTTTTGTTGTTTTTTTTTTCCTTGAATGATAGGAACTTGCAAAACCTCTTGAATTTGCCAGAGACTGAAAAAATGCACCTATTTTCATTTTACTTAGCAAGTCTTTGTTTAAAGGAATAAATGGAGAAGCGGAATTACATGAAGTGAGTAATGAACTAAACTTGTGCTTGACTGCACCTCTGCACAGGTCATCCGGAAAGGCTGGCTGACCATCAACAATATTGGCATCATGAAAGGAGGAGCCAAGGAATACTGGTTCATTTTAACTGCAGAAAGCTTGTCCTGGTATAAAGATGATGAGGTAAGGAGTGAAGAATTTTTTCTTCTGGAAGAAAACCAGTATTTATTCAGTCTTCTGATATTAACTTAAAATATTACATCAACTTGTACAGGCTGTTTTCTTTAAGCTCTATGGGTTTGATTCAGGGAGAATGTTGACCCTCAAACTGTTGTAGAAATGTTCATAACAAATACAGGGTGTTGTGGAGCATGTTTGTTTAGGTTTTCTTTGTAGGTTCATTTATTTATTTTATTTTATCTTCTTTCCTCTCTTCCTGTGGTTTCCACATATTCTTTTTTGGGGGAAAAAAGAAAAAAGAAACCTGTTTTGGAATGTTCTGGTTATTGTGTTATGCCTGTTTGGGCTGCTGTTGCATATCTACTGTAAGTTGTTCATAAATTGTTGAGGTACATTTACTTCTAGAAGACACTACAGCAATTGATTTAATGATAACAGTTGTTCTCTGGCCTAGCTCTCCTTTTGAGAGGCTGAAAAGCCTGTCTTCAGGGTTCTGTAGCTGGTTGGTATGGATTTTTCAAATTTTGAAAAAATGCACCTCGGTAAGAGATCTTGCTGCTGATCGGTAAATCTGATGTAATATACTGGAAGAAGTATTTCTGTGATAAAAAGGACATCCAGTTTCCTCAACACTAGCTTTCCTCTCTAGTAATTTTGGGATAGATCTTAATATTGAGGGACAAATTAGGTTTATCTTGAAGATTTTGCCCCTTTATTTAAGGTTCAAAACGGATTCAGATAGTCAGATTTATTTAACAGGAAAATGAGTGCATGTGAGACAGAGGGGAGCAGCCAAGTGCTATGTGTCAAGAGAGGAAGTTTTATTCTCAGATTACTGAAATACAATTTGAAGTACATTATTGTAATGACCTAAAAATTAGTCAACAAGAAATGCAAAACTGCCTTTATGAATTTGAAAACTTGAAGTTGTCATTTTTTTTGTGATCTACCTTGAAACTAGTAGAACTTGTTGTTTTAGATTAGGTACTGGTAACTAACTAAAATAAGTATTGTGGTGTGATTAACACTCCTCACTGTGTTCCATCTCAAGCACTTGGAGGTGCATCTGAGATGTGCTATGGCAATATCTGAGGTAGTTTTGGTATTTCTTTTTGGAGTCTGGCATTTATTTAGTGTGCAATATAAAAATTCCTGCAGATATTTGTGGAATGTAAATCTGCTATGGAACTTGAAAAATAATTATTTTTTTTTCATAGTGTGCTAGAGCTTGTCACCTGGGAATTTTAGAATGGAAGGAATTGGCCACTGTCCAATTTCCATATGCATATTTTAAAATAATGTCTCTTAATTGCCAAACAGTTGTGTTTTGAGTGGTATTTTGAGAAATACCACTAGTGAATTCAGGCCAATATGGGAGATCACTCAGGAATTTCTTAGAGGGGTAAGAGAAGGTAACAGCATAGTATTCCATGCTTTGCTGGTGGAAGAAATTCATCCTTAAGTGTTCAGATTTGCTGTATAATTTGATTATTCTGTCTTGGGAAAGAGTTTACAAAGTTATGAGTTTTGTTTGGGTTTTTTGTTTGTTTTGTTGTTGTTGTTTTGTTTGTTTGTTTTCTACTGGTCCTTTCTCAGTAGGACTTAAAAAATGAATAAACTCTATTGTAGATACTTTCTGAAGATGGTCAAAGCTACAGGTTGACCATTAGGTTAATCAGAAGACCAATGACTTATTCAGAAACAGAATTCCTGGCTTCTGAAAATAAAGAAGCAAATATTTGATCTGCTGGCTGCATTCCAATTTTCAGAGTTACATGTTGTCTCCTCAAAACATTCTCCTCACTTTCAGCTTGGTTTGGTAGTTGTCACATCCTGTTCTCAGATGATTATTGAAATGGCTGCATGCTGTTGTATTTCCACCCTGGTATGATATGTAGTCTTCAGTGATGTGTGAAGTGATACCCATGTTTATGTGTCTGGACTGTGCCCGGGCTCAGAACGGCTGTGCATGCTGTGAGGTCATAGGGAGTTCAGATCCTCCATGCCTCCTGCTTGGGCCAGTGACTTCTGCAGTCCTTGCACAGTAGCAAGAGCCTCTCCATCACAGCTGGGGAAGATGCAGAAAGTCAGGTCCTGCCTTTGTTCTCCTGCTGCAGCAATGAGTACATTCCCTCTGCGCCTCTACCCCTGAGTAAGGAAGGCTGCAGCAGCATGTGTAGCAGAGGGCTCTGACAATGTACTTCAGAAAGCTAGAGTGCTTGCTAGGAGCTCTAGGGCTGCATACCCTCTCTAGTGTAAGCTGAGCCCATTTTTGAGGTCTGGAATTTACTTCGAGATGAAAATCACGCCGTGAATGCACGTGGTTGCGTGCTAGTGCCATTAGAAGGATGTAAATGATTTCCTTTATTTGTGAGCTGCAGCGTTTGTAAGTGAAGATTCCACAGTGGAATGCATTTTGAAGCGTTTGTTTGGCAAAAGAAATCAAAATTTTATTGTATGATATCAGTATGCCAAAAGAAATGATTGGTTTCTTGACATGGATTTCATGCTGCTTAAATATGCAACAGGATTTTATTCCTTGATGAGATGGCAATCTGTGCCTGAGAATGCTTTTCAGGCTTGTAATTATGGAAATACCAAGTTGATGTTTTATCAGTGTGTGTAAAGTAGTATTTACTATTAGTAACGTAAATAGTAACCTGAGTTAGTTTCTGATCCTGCAAACAGTTGCTTGTGTTCCTAACTGTTGCGTGACCAGCACCATGACTTTGTGCTTTTCCAGTTGCTTAAAATCAAGCAAGGTAAATACTATGTACCACTTTAAGCCTGTTGTAAACTAGTGCAAGATTAGCACATTCACTGACCTCACAATTAATATTCTTCCTAGAGCATTCCATATAATACTAGTAAAAGTATTATAAGGCATACCTACACAAAAATTATTAAATCTGAGCATTTTACCTCTCTGTTGCTATTGCATTAAGTAGCACAAAAAGCTGTGAGCTTTTATGCTAAGTTTCATTTGAGAGTCAGCCTGCAAATTTTAAGGTTTGTGAATTAGCCACGTCTACATTAGGATAAAATGGGCTTTGGGCACTTGCCGTTTGAGCTTGTGAATCAAAGAGCTCTTTGTTGTAAACAAAAGGATGCTATTTGTAAAGTGGTGGAGCATTATTACAGCGCATGGTCAGAGAACATTATTTCATTTTTCTTTCTAAAGCATCCAGAGATTTCACTGCCATTATTGCTGGGCAAAGGATGCTAAGCTGGGCTCTAGAAGAACTTTTAAAAAGTTGAATGTACATTAATGGGAGAATTCTCCTTTAGTCTTATTTCCAAATAAAATATTTCCATTCCATTTCAATAAGAAAGTATAGTATTGTCAACATCTTGTAATAGTTTGTATTATAGTTTGTATTATAATTTCACTGTTTATTCCCAATTGTAGAATTCTGTGTGGTTTAGGAGGGAGATGCAAAAATAAGTGAAGATATGAGAGAATGAAAAGGGGAGAAGTTACTCTAACATTGTGTCTGTTTATAGAATTAACTTGCCACACAACAAGCTGCTCTCAGCTTCTGTGGCTAGCAGGAATGTTACTGATTTTATTTTATTTTTTATACTGACAGTTATCTAATAACCTGAGTTACTCAAGTTATGCTGGAGAAGTAAATGGATGGACGAAACATACAATGGTGCTGCAAAGCTGCATGTAAATAAAACTTAGTGAGTTAATGAGAACAACTGGAAAAAGTACTATAGGAAGCAGAGTAAAAATTTCATCAGTGGGTTTTATTATATTTTATAGGCAGTGTTGGTTTGACTCTAGGTGGATTGCAGTACGTGGCTTGGTTACTGACCGGCCGTCTGAGGTCCAGAGTGACTCTTGGCTGGAGCTGTTGGTGAAGATGCTCTGGTGTGTCAGAGCGGTTTCCCACTGGCGGCTGTCCCTCAGGCTGGGTTGTCATGCGACTGCCTGTCTGTGCCTGCTGTACAGGTGAGAGGATGTTCTGCACAGCAAGTGTAGACAGGCAGACACATGACAACTCCGTCCAGCCAGTCCCTTGGAGCCATCACCGCTGGTGTGCAACAGTTTGTACCATTCCAGTTTGGGGGCTTTGGGGGAATACACATAACAGAATTAAGCTTTAAAACATTGGGAGCTGTAGAACAAGAACAGAACTTGATTTTATTCGGAAAGGAAGCATTTCAGTACATAGTTATCGTTGTGCTGACATATATCAGACATGCGATTTCAACAGACTGGTCACACTGAACATTTGGACAAAAAGGATTGAAGCCACGTTTTATTTTATATACAATTTATACAGGATTTTGCCTGCATAGTGTACTCACACATAGTAATTTAACCAGATGTTTTTACTCTTCTTGGAAGCACAGAAATACTGAAGTTCAAGATAAAGGATTTGTTTATACAGTACATATTTTCTAGGAGCAGATAAGTACAATAATCTTGCACGTTAAAAATAAAAACCTTTTTGTATAAATGGAGGAAACCACTTACACATTAACCCAGTTAAAGGGAATGTGCTGGAAAGAAAACTTGGCATTTTATACCTATTTTATTAATATGTTACAGCTATACACTTATAATGATATTTCTTCAGTATTTTGCTTTGCATATTGTCTAAACTTAGCTTTCGCTCAAAATGTGTACTCTAAGAAAACAAAATAACTTTATAGAGCTTCAGGAAATTTTTCAGTTTAACACAGACTATGCTATAGATGAAAAGCATGCAAATAGCATTATTTCACATCACAAGATGTGCTGCATTGCTAAACTTTCCTGTGTATAAAGCACACACCGTGACTGTAATCCAGTTTAGTAAAGACACTTGCAACATCACTGTGGTATTCTTTCAAAAGGTATAAAACACATTGGAAGCTTAAAAGGGGAAAAAATAGTTGCATTACTTTTCTGTGCAGATTAAATGTTTCTGTTTTATAATGTTCTTAAATCACTGTTGCTCACTAGTGCCTCCATCGGTAAGCAACAAACTTGTGCTTTCAAGCCCTTCTCAGATATCCCCCATATAGAATAGCAGCAAAATACTTAAGTTTCAGCTGGAAAACAGTTTTATAAAAAGTATGAATTTACCAAAAGGTGTTGGACATAGTGCTGAGGTTTTAAATTGGACTATTAATGAATTAATATGTAATTACTTGGGTGTTCTAGCTCTACTCATTATTTTGCCATAAAGAAAAAAAAACATTTTAGCTAATAATATAAATCAAAGGGTACAAAGTAATTTATCAAATATGAATAAAATTCTCCTTGAACATAACAAGATGGAATAAGATGTCTTAAAAAAACTGAATGAAGCAAAAATCATCACCACCTAATTCCGACATTTCTTTGACTTTATAATATGCTTACTTAAATTTTTGTAATTCCAAGTAAAATTTTAAGTGTATGCTTTAAGTTGGCATAGCTTCCTATCCTCTTGACCATTTTAAAGAAAAACAAATGTGGCAAATTAGTTATGTAAAATATAAAAAGCTGCTTGTTTTATAGATTTCATCAAATCTAATGTCTTTATTTAGTTAAATCAAAGATCTTTAGTTTAGGAGAAAATGAGGTCTCAGTTTCTGTGTTTTGGATCCTTCTTGAAATAGCAATGAATTGTACAGTAAAATACATTGGCATCCTATAGTATAAAATGACTGGAAGAGCAAAAGTATGCATTTTAATAGGTTTTCTGTTAACAACTATCAGGTAGGTTACGGTGAGAATAAAAGTTGTAAGTGGCAATATTGTGCGGTCTTTCTAGTAACTGTAAACAAGGAGAATTCATCAAAGAGTCGGCAAAGAGCTTTATATCTTGAACTGAGGCAAATTTATTTCGCCTTATATTAATTCACTGGGTACTACTAATGACTGGATTGTTACCCCCACTTTATAATTTAAAACCTGATACTCCTTGAAAGTGTAGTTCATTTACTAGAATGGCTTAGTGTTTTTGGGTGCCGTATCTGATTGTTTCACTAAGTCAGTAAAGGGCTTGAGAATATTTTAGAATACTTGTGAAGGAAAAAAAAAACCACCACCAAACCAACAAACAAACAACTCATGATTGCCAAAAATATATTTACTAAAACCTGTATTAAGGATCTAAATTTAAATATTGGTAGCTTGGATGTTTAGTTGAGTATTGTATTCTTTCCAACTGTGATCAGGACTTTTTATTTAAGGGAACATTGTTATTTTTAGATACTGTTCTGCAACGCAGCATAAAATGCAGTGCTAAGATACAGTAGCATTATTCAGGAAAGTTTCATTCTGAACTGTGGCATTTCCTGTCTTTTTGTAGGTTTAAACCTGACCCTTAATATTATCTCAATTAGGATTTATTTTTTTTTAAATAGAGTGAAAATCAAGAAGAAAAGCCTTTTGCAAGTAAAAGTTAAGTTATGCTTGTGATTAAAATTTATCATTAACAAAACCCAACTCACTCTAAGACTTAGGGGTTTTTATTTTCCAATCTGCTTAAAATGTTTTTAATACAAGATTATAATAATTTAACATTCCATGTAGAAGTTCAGAATTTTTATGCAAGTATTTTGCTATTTTGATTGTAATATTTTCCATATAATAAAGATACTTGGGTGGTCTGCAGAAATGTCTGTGGACACACAGTGATAGTACAGGAAGGAGGGCAAGGGGTGTGGAGAGGATAGCAGTGTCTTGTAGTCTTCTGAAAGTACAGATGCATTAAATAGCTCTAATGGCAATACAGAAGATAACATGCAGCTTAATGACAAGACAGAAAAATTTCAAATGACACGTTTGGGGTCTTTTCATAGTAATTGTTTTTTCACATTTGGATGCTTATTTGATCTGCATTTCTGTAAAGTTAAGTGACTTTTCTCTACACTTCCTTGCTTTTTTCCTTTTTTTTTTTTTTTTTAATATTAAAGAAGTAGATATGAAGGGGTTGAAGTACTTTTCTTTCTCTTCCCCATTTAATTTTGTTGAGTGAACTAAAAAAGATGAAAAGTCTGTTATATTGAAATACCTATTAAATATTCATATTGGCTTTAATTTGCTCTTCCTGGTTTTGTAAATTCTATAGTAACATGACCTGTATCGTACAGTTTAGTTGATGCAACAGCCTAAGCATTGGGACTGTCCTGGTTTTACAGAATTGTCACCATGATTTAGCATACATTGGATCCTGATAATTTTTTTACTCGTTGGAAAAAGTAAAGTTTTGGGTTGGTTGGTTCGTTTGTTTTCCTTTCCTTTTGAAATATTTGTATACTGCTATCTTGTGTTTGCCAACATGCATGCTTAAAACTTCTTGTCTTGAAACTACGGACATTTTCTCTGTACAGTTTTGATCGAGAACATGTTTCAGCTAAAACAGCAGAGTTTTAAGGGCCACAGAATCACTTAATTCACTTTGAAAATGTTATGATTACTGAGCCGAGGTAGATATACTTCCTTATTCATTCCTAACAATACAGGCTTTCTTTCCCTATCTGTTGCTTTGCACACTGAATTTCCACCCCCATCCCCCCTTACCCCCCTCCCATCTTTCCAAACCCCATGCCAAGGGGGCCTCCTAGATCTCAGCCTTACAGTCTAAAAATGCAACTTTGAACAGTCGTGGATGCATGGGAGGGGAATCACTTCCTAAATCCAGAAAGGTCATTTAAAATAAAGATTAATGCAAATAATGGACTAGAGATAAGAGAAACCCTAGTTCCTCATGTTTTCATTGTCATTGCTTGTTTAGCAGAAGTTAATACAGGCTGCCTTCAAAAGTATATTCACCGAGTGCCTCTTACTGACTAGATAGCAATACTTCCTTTCTTAACTTCTAGATCAGAATTATAAAAGAAAGAAAAGTAGCTATGCAAGAAAGCACTAGATAGAAAAATTATTTGCAAGTGATCGTATTTCCCTTGAAAGCATAACTAAGTTTCTTCACAAGACATGGAAATGTTTTTCTACTGCTTAAACAGAATCTAAGTTATAAAACTTTTCAGATAAGCTATGCCTAAAACATCAGTCACAATTAAAGAGAGACTAAAAAATATTAATGCAAACTTGAATCCGGTTCCATTCCTTTAGTTTCTTCCTGTCTCTACAGATTTTCTATTAATAACTATATTTAACTGTGTGCTCTATCTAAAGCAGAGCAAGAATAACTATTCTGTCTACTCATCATATGATTGATTAAAGCTCACTAATTTAATCTTAAAGATAATCTTTCATGAAATTAAGGAAGGGGATAACCTATGAGTGCATATATACATTAAAAAAAAAAATCTTTTAGACAAAATACATAATCTTTGATGGGAGGCTGAGGGAAATGACAGTGCTAGTTCTTTCTTTGTAGGCTTTAAGACAGCCAGTATATGCACAGTTACACTAGTGCTACGCGACTATGTCTCCCCAATAGGATTTCTATTGATTATTGAAGGAGCAATGAAAAAGGTAATGTTACTATAAATATTTTTTTAAATTCTCCAGCATCAAGGCTGTCTAAAAGATAACATACATTCTGCAAAATTGACTATGATATTAATGGCTGCATATTTATGCTAATTCATTTTATAGTATAGGTATTCAAAGCCTTCCTGGCAATAATCAGCACCATATAGATGGGATTTTTTCTTTTTTTTTTTTTTTCTGGTTGCAGTAGTTTGTTACTAGTGTTAACTTTAGGGGAGCTGATTCTGGAGTTCGGCTGGTATCAAATTGCAGCCCAGACTTTTTGTATTATTTTGTCCGTGGGGATTTCATTCAGCCTGAGGGTTTTTTTCCCCTACCAGGACAGCTGGAAATTCACCAAAGCAAACTTCTGCATTCGTTTACAAATTCCATTTTTATCAGTGGGATTCAGGACAGAGTAACTTATCATTTTGAATGTTAGAAGAAATATCAGCGATTCTTAAGTATACTTGAGAGCAGCAGCAATCACTTGGTTCTGATCATTTACTTATATGCCATGGCCAGCCAGGTATTGGGATGGAAAGCTGTTTGTTCCATTTTATTTATTGTTGTGTGGTTTTTTGGGTTGTTGGGGGTTTTTTTCCTCTTTTTTTTTTTTCCTCCCCATAACATGCTGAACTTTTAGACATTATTTTTCCTGACAGACAAAGATTTGTATTCTACACAGCAGAAGCTTATCGAGTAATCATAGTTTTCCTACTGTTTCCCTCTCCAGTTTTTGTTAGCACATATATCATAGGTCACTTGCAGAGAAGTTTCAGATGCATATAAAAATCTAAGTACAGTTCTTCCAAAGTTTATATAATATATTTTGCAGTAATTTAAAATAATATTCATGCATTCATTTCTATTTTATTACTTTAAGAGAAAATAATTTCTTAAAATTGATTTTCATAGCATAGTTCAGAACAGGAGCTATTCAGAATACATAGTTCTAGCAAGCCTTTTCTGCATTAAAAATAATATCTATTCCTTAAATAATTTATACTGATTACTGGTTCCCTTCACTGTTTTCGGCTGAACTGCAAAGTACCTTCCCAGGGGCTGAAAACGCGTTTTGGGAGCC